>CM034147.1:118858743-119011243 GCA_019776745.2 Taxus chinensis | reverse complement strand
CCTAAGAAAATTCTTCTTGTAATAAAACTTCTTTAGTGTTATTCTCACTTAGAGTGTAGGAACGTGTAATATTGTATTCCATTTTTAGCTTGCATTCTTGTATGATTTCCCACTTCCAGTGGAGGACATTGTATTTCTTGTGACAGAAAGTTGTATTCGAATATTTGTTACTAAAGTGTATTGTATGTTGGAAGAAACAAAGGAATAAATATTTGTGTTATAAAGTTAGTTTTGTGAAATAGAAAAGAAATTAATTCAATTTATTTGAAGTTTTGGTTGTATTGTGAGTGTTGGTGCTCAGATTTGTCTCTCCCCATTTGTCATTATTTTCCTTTGATCTATGTATTATGAAATTTTCTGTCTCTCAATGTGGTTTTTCTCAAAGATTTTATTTCCATTTGAAATGCTTCAAGTTGTTTTCGAAATCCATTGTCATGTCCCTTCTTGAATAAGTCTCCAAGTCTGCCTTGTTTTTGCCCCAATTTCTTCAAAGTCTGCAGGATTTGTCTTTTTTCCTATTTTTCCTTGACCATGGAAGCTCAAGAATGGTTAATCTATATTTGTATGCCTTTGAAAATCCAAATCCATGGTAAAAAATATGGTCATAACCATGATTCACTTGTTTTTGTTTCAAAAGAAATTTTCATCCTTAGCGAAAAATCAGGGTCTGGGCGTGAATGGTGATTTTCTGTATTCTTATGGTCTAATGGGTGTCTTTTTCCTGTCAGATTTATTCCTCAGCATTCGGTGGTCATGTGGCTTCTGTTGGTTTTTCAGGGGATGATGGGAAAATGCTTTAACTTATCGCTTTTTTCCTTTTTGGTGAAAAGGAAAATTTGGTCCCGTGACCCTGCTAGGCTCTGATTAGAGAAAATTATTAGAGGCAGGGAAAAATTCTCACTTTGACCCCACAGAAGGACACATGGCGAAGCTAAGGGCAGAGATGCAGAGAAAACTTGGAAAATTTTCCCTTTTGCAAAAAGGGGGTGAAATGGCAGAATCTGGTTGCGATTCCACTAGGACCCACCTTAGGACACGTGTCAGGCTCATTTCCCAAGGGCAGAGGTGTGGAGCAAAATGAATTTTTTTTCTATTTTTCCAAAAGGTTGTAAAAATTCAAAGGAAACCCCCGGAATTTTTTTAAAGTTGAATCTTTCACATGGATAACCCAAATTCAAAGTAAAGATCAACAGCAACTGTGAGTCTGAATCTGATCTTCCCCCCATTTTTACTTAAACATGCCTGGAAGTGCGTGTCTTCATGATTTATTGGTATTTCCTACATGCCAAATAGAGAGGGGAGTTAATTTTGATATCTAAGTTTGGTGGGAGAGATCTGGAGACATCTTTCACCATTAAAATGGTCTGACTATCAGGCTCGATCTGATGTTCCATTTTTCTTCTCCTAAGCACGCAAGGAACCAGATTTGATAGATTACGGGCGGAAGTGGTTAGTGAGTTTAAGGAGGAGTGTTCTACTAGGTGAAGGAGTTGAATGCTGAGATTTTCAAAGAGATCTTCCCCATGAGCACCTGACAACCTTTATAGATCTAATTCTTGGAATCATGATCGAGATCATGGCGAGCATTGGTACATTAAATGTTTTTATCTTTTGGGGAAGAAGGGGATCTATTTTAAATGTTATAAATGGCACAAATTTTTTCATGCAAATGGTTGGTGTGTAAAAGGTCAAAGAAAATTCCCAAGAGGAAAACTTGACAAAGCCTGTCTTTTGAGAAGCCATCTAAGAATTCTATATATCTCTTTTGTATTAATTTTGATCTTGTCAAGGTGGTTGCAAGTGTGAAACCATTAACAACAAGTGAGATTGTTCTAGAAAATTTCCCCTGCTGATAAATTTAATCAAATTCGAGTTATTCTGTGTTGATCTTGAGTGAATTGTGTTTGTTTCATTTCTGAATGTCTGCAAATAGTTTTTCTTATTCTTGTATCAAAATCTGTCTTAATCACATAGGTTTCAATCCTTGTGATAGTTTAGTGGCATCTACAATCTCATTTCTTAGAAGAGCTTTCATATGGGTGTGAAATAAATTATTTAAAATCACTTTTCTTTCATTTGTTGTTGACAAAGATTGTTTGTAAGCCTCTGGGTGTACCTCAAGCATGATTCATCTTAGGTTTTGATATTTTATTTGGTATTTTAACACAAGCCTTCATGTTAGAATCTCATAGATTGTGTGAAAAAGTGCTAGTATGAGCCTCCATTCAAGCACATATTCTTGTTAAAGGAACATTTTAGCTTTTCTGAAGTATTTTGTTGTCTAGACTTTCCATTTTGTAAGAGTTCTTAAAGATTTGGCAAATCATGTTCATTCTACCTCACCTGCCACCAAAAGTTATTTAAAAACAACTAACCCTACCCATACTACCCTTGTTTGTCATGTGTGTACACAAATGCATAAATTTTACTACTAAAACATGTAGAAACAATCAGGATTCCAAATGTCTTTAGTAGCCTGAACCTTGCCTAGAGAATATCTCCACTATCTAAAGTGACAACTCGTGAGAGTTATATTTTTTTGCATTGGTCATATTTTCTTCAAGGTCTCCTTAACAACTTCTTTAGGAAGGATATCTCCATCTCCTCCATAAATAATAGGTTACAAAAAGGTTCTCTCACCTTGATTGAAAGGCAAAACCATAAAGTAGTGAGGATAGGTCTGTTATCACCGAATCACAGCACCCCTGGATGTTGATTAGATTTCTAGTTTGATCACTCTAAGCATCCAGTGTGATTGGATAACATGGGTACTATCTCCAAGTTGTGGGATTTGCTACTTGAGATAGACCTCCAGAGAAAGCTGGTTCTTGCTCCTAAACTACCTGCCACAATCTACTCTAATGCAGGAGAAACTAGCTATTCTAACCTGAAATTCCAAGGGACCAGAGAGAGAGAATGCATAAAATGAAATCCTACACTAAAGCGGTGATACACCAGAAAAGGAGGATGTGAGAGTAATCTCTAAATGTGTGAAATACAGAAGTAAAGTGCACACTAGAAGAGGTGATGACAGTTCACCATAATCCAGCAAAATGCATTTACAGCAATATTCCAAGCACACACAATGATAATGGATTCCTGCAAGAACATAATAAATAGACACAATATACTTGTAGAAAGATTAAAGGGGCAAGAAGAATGCAAGGAAACATAGCAGGGGAAGATATATCCACAAACTGATATTTTATTGCTTCATGATATGCACAATTCAATCTATTACAAGATAAAGGCCTGGATCACCATGCAAGGAGTCCACTACAAGGGCCTGCAACACACTGGCTTCACAAAGAAATTTTGATAGAGCTTTGTTTCCCAAAAACTCTCCCCCTTTACAATAAGCCCAACACTCCAATTTATAGAAAAAATGAGAAGGAGAAGAGAAGGGAAAGTGGAAATCCCGAAATCTGTCCTTCAACCACCTGTAAGAGGCATTAAATTGAGTGGAATGGGTATACATTACTTGAAAAAGGCTCCCCATATTGTCCCATGTGCTGCAGCAGAGAAAGAATGATGACCATGCCTCTTAAATGCACTCCCAGCTACCAAATAAAACACTGTTCTGAACCCGGCCACATTTTCTTAAAAAACTCAATCAATTTCTGATCAAATCCAAAATTTCTTGATTTCTGTGCATTGGGCTCGGAACCACAATTCCAACGGTACCACATTTGTGCGATTTTGTTGAGAAATGCAAAAGTTATGGCCTTCTGAGTGTGGGCAGCTGTTTTGGGCCTGGCAGGCGTTTTCTGTCATTTGACGGGAATGAGCATTGACTGACTGGAGCCGAATATGTTTATTTTATTTAAATATATCTACCCTCATTAAAATTAAGAAATCACAGTTTCTGTGGCGTAGAGGACGTCGTGCTCGTTCCAGAAAGTCAAAGTTTATCAAAATCGGAGCTCGGAGTCAAAAGTTATGGCCGTTTGAAGTTCCACGGGTCAAATGTTGACTTTTCTCCTCCGCCTTCGGCCATTTCGGCTTTTCGCGTCCCGCGCGTCCCTTTGTCCCATTTGGTTTCGGTGCTGAAATTTCCCATTTCGGCCGATCCGGCCGGTTCGCATGCTTTTGGCCCGCGCGTCCCATTTGCTTTTGGACTGCCTGGGACAAATTCACCCGGTTCGGCCGGTTCGCGCCTTTTTGTCCCAACTGTCCCGGGACAAAAGTTCTCATTTCGGCTGGTCTGGCCGGTTCGCGTACTTTTGGCCCGCGCGTCCCATTTGCTTTCGGGCTGCCTTGACTCATTTCGCCCGGTTCGGCCGGTTCGCGTCTTTTTGTCCCGCTTGTCCCAAAGGCGACCCTCTCAGCAGTTGGTCGATTTTTTCTCTGTCGAACCGGAATTTCACGCCCGCCGCGTTCTTTTGTCCCATTTGTCCCCGCTGTGTTTTGGACTGTTTGTGCTGATTTCGCCCGGTTCGGCTGGTTCGCGCTTTTCTATCCCAAACGTCCCAGAGGCGACCTTGAGCGGGACTTAGCCAATTTTCACGATTTTTCCTGGATCAACCTATTTGCCTTCTGCAACCCTTTTTTTTGCATTTTCTCAGAACTTATTCTCTTCCTCTTGGACAGGGGAGTTAGACAAATATGAGGGGACCCTAGAAACATGACTTTTCGCCCTGAATCAATATAATTGCTTGCATGTTATTAAAGTTACCTTGGGGGTGAATTTTGGATAACAAGGTCAAATCCTCTTAAGGTGCTACCCACTCCTGTTCAAAGCCTGGGTACCTAAAGGTCAGATAGATTTCTTCCCTGGCTACAAGAATACAAAGCATGTCAGGTCCATGATGTTTCTGGACCTTTGACGGAGATTAAATTTTTGTACCAACAGTGAGAAAGGAAGTTCTTTGTTTTAAAAGAAATAAGCTATGCTCAATGGGAAAAGAAAGTTACTTTCATTTTGAAATTTTATTATGGTGAAAGAGAAAGAAGAAATATAGAAGTAATAAGATGTTAAAAATGTATGCATAGTCAACTTGAATGTATAATAAAGTTGTTGTAGTTATTTTGGATATGTGAGTTGTATTAAAGATGAAAGAGACAACAAATTTGAGATAGGGAATTGTTGCATTTTGTATTAATAAAATAATAATGTAGAAGTAGACATAAACCTTTTATTTTACTCTTGGAATTCAAAGAAAATTAGTTGAACAAAATTGAAATGATCTTGTAAGTAGTTGTTCTTTTAATGGAATTGATAATGCTTAAAATGAGTAGTTTAAACTAAGAAATGATCAAATGGAATGAAATCTCAAAACTAGAGACCTTAGGTGTATAAAATTAAGCTCAGAATGCATTTTAGTAACTTTTTAGTAACTTTGTTTGGTGGGAAAACTCATAATTTTAGGTTGTTTCTAAGAAACATGACCGCCGCCCTTTGTAGAGCGGCGGTCTTGTAACCGCTGCTCAAGTAACGAGGTTGTGTCATAACTGTTACTCCATAGGGAGGTATTTCATGGTTTTTCACCTAGGTAGGGAAGTTGTCCCAAGACCATCGGCCTGCTCTAAGCGGTAGTTCTTTCACTTACGGAAGAACTCCTCGAATCCGCGCCTGTGTAAAATTATAACTGGTATATACTAATTTTAAAGTTGTAAATTTAACCAAGAAATTACCAACAATCATATAATGCTCAAATCTTGTTTTTTTAAGAAATTAAACCTAAAAATTGTAGATCAAAAACATTCCTTCTCATTTATATTGATGGGGGTAGGGTTTTCCCCAAATAGAGAACCCAACTTCAAATAGCTTTGAAAAAAATGATATTGGTAAAGGAAACCCCTCCCAATCCTTGAATGAAAGAAATTAAAATGATAAAAAAACTACAGACTAAACTAATATAAGCTTGAATCTCCTTATAGAATCCTCCATGGTTCTTCCTCTCTTGCTCCCATGGCTTCCTCCTCTCCAACCTGCAATTTTAATAAAATAAAATAGACCAAATGACGAGAATAGAATAAAGGAAAGGTTTTAATAAGAATGCTTAAGGATTTTAGGGTTAGTTTGGAACCCTAGGATCTAGTGGCCAATATTTTTTTGATCTAAGGGTGGAGGATTAACCATACTTTTGTTTGGTAGAAATGTATTTTAAATGTTTAAATTAAATCCTTAAGGGTATGTGTAGATGGGTGAATGGGGCCATTTATTTGCCTTGGGGTGTAAAGTCCCTTCTAATTCTTAGTATGTTTTAGGGATTTAATAAAAGGGGACTTTAAGCTATTAGGGTAATGGAACTAAATTATTTAAACATGAGGTTAATCTTATTAGGATTGAACATTAACTAAGAAGATAAAACATTTAACCAAGTAAATTAAACTATGGCACCTTCCTAGTTGACTTTTAATTAATCGACCTTAGAGGTAAAGTAATTTTAATATTTAATATTTTATCTAGACCTGGCCTATCAATCTTAAAGTTGATTTTAGTGGTGTAAGTCAATTTAATGTACCCTAAGGGTTAAACACCCTTGTAACCTATTTTACCTTTGGCTTATTACAAAAAAAAATTTAGTCGCAATATTTGGGATTAAGTGTTAGGTTTTAGCGTGTTCCTAGAACATCATTTTTGTGGGCATTACAAGAAACCCCTCAGTCCTTGGCATCTAATCCTAAGAATTTTTTTCACCTCACCCGTGCAAAAATCCAGGTTCAATAAAAAAAAATTATGTGCTTATATAAAATTTAATAATGGTATTAAATATCAATGTGAATCACGGGCCATAATTAATATTAGGGTTAAAAACACAATGAAGAGGGATCTCCATATTAATTTTATTGTGATAATGTATGCCTTGTATTGATACAAGTCCAACCTAAAAGGTCAAATCCAAATCAACTCAATATCTACGAAAAATAGTGGAGGTAAAAATATAAAATCCAGATAAAGATATAAATCAACTATAAATTTTCCATACCGTATGATAATTAGTGCTTGAAAAATCCCTATATGAGTCTAATATCTTTGTGGGGGACCTTGCACAGAGGATTTGATGACCCGTTGTCAAGAAAATCATTCTAGTAGAAGTTAAACATTTTTATTGTTTGAAATTACTCTTTCATGATGACTCTTAACTGAGTAAATCGATAAAAAAAATTACTCTTTACATTTCAATTCATGTCAATATCTATCATATATATATATCGAAATAAAAAATCAAGGTGATCAGCTCTCTCCTCGCTTGGACTAGAGATCTAGTTTAACGCCCACATTTTCAACACAAAAATACAACAGTAAAATTATCGAAATTTTTTATTTTTACTTTAATTACATGCTACACAACATCACATGGGATTACAATAAAAAAAACTAAACATCATGTAGGTCACTTACGTAAACATGAACCCGCTCATACAATAGGATAGCATAGGGTACAAATCAATTTCTTACTAAAACGATGTAAACCAGGACAATGACCCAATTATAGTAAGAGACACAGGGTAGGCATACTCCTAGACATGGCCCTTTCATGTTTTACATATTCATTACATTTAGGTTTGAATTCTATGACTTTATACTTTTCAAGAGAATTAAATGAATAAGGTTTAAAATTTCCTATTGTTCAAAATTCAATTACTTTATTTTGCAGAGCGTTAGTGTTTAACAGATAATGTGTGGTTGGATTCTTTCTCCAATTCCATTAGTTATCCATATCTCATTTGCTATATAAATTCATTTTAAACAAATATGAGTATCCTAATATTCAATTCTTATGTTAAAGGTTTGTTTCTCAAAAATTGTTTAGTTGACTATAATTTTTTGAAGAACACATAACATGGGACCCTTTCTTCCTTTACAACTAGACAACATGTTTTTGTTTAACATTTCACTTATAGTGGTTCCTTTACAATTTGATCATTTCTCTTGTGGAAATAACTTTATATGACATAATTGTGATTAGGAATTTATATACACACACGTGTCTTCTACTATTTGACTTAAGGATTTGATTGAAAGCGCTGTGTTTACTAGGTTTTGAAAAATACTCTTGTTATAAGGATGAAAATTCACAGGATGAAAAAGGAGGGTTAATATATCAATAGAAAACTTATCCTGAGTTCATTTCATAGCATTGTTTAATACTAACAATACACTTTTTTCATCTTCCAGTTATTACAACCAAGTATGTATAAGGTTAACTAATTAAGTTGTACCATTCTTGATTCAAAATTTTCTACTCCTATTAGGAATTCATAATTTGACAATCATATTGCACATGGAAGATCACATGACACCTATGTTGCCCTTACAGATATAGTTTTATGAATCTAAGTGACAAAATTCACATTTCAAACTACATTTGTTTCATCATCTTAAGGGTTCACTCTCTATAGCAACAAGTTAATTACATGTTTTGGCCATAGATTCTATTTCTTGAGTGATACTAGATTTAATATATTCCTAACTACGCTAAGAGTTTTGCTAAAGTTTACAAGTCTAAATAGAATTCAATCTCCTTATCTCATAAAACCTTGGCTATAGTTGTAGGTATCCCATTCTTAAGGTTACTGTTATCCCAAATTCGCCACCTAGCAAATTTGGTCAAGACAACCCCGCACATAGAGAAAATATGAAGGGAAAACTTTTTGGACCAACGAGCTCGCATTCTAAAATGAGGCAAAGAAAAAAGTCAACATTTGGGCTCGAGTCAAAGCCAAAGCGGGAATCAGAGGAAAAAGAGAAAAATTACCCTTTTGTCAAAAAGGAAAAAATTAAGTGCTGAGCTGGCACATCAAAAAGCTAATGCTGGCTGGCAGACCTTCAGAGGAAAATGAGATTTTTTTACTTTTTGTCAAAAAATGTAAAATGGAAAAAGGAATCCCTTGCCTCTGCCGACCCCAATGGATGTCACATCATCAGCGAAGGAGCGAGGGAAATGTGTAAAATTTTCCTGAGCCAATTCTAGTAGAAAACGTAAAGGAAATATGCAGAAAGCCATATATTTTGATAGAGAGCTCCATTTTTGACAATCTTGGTACCAATGGAAAGATTTGAAGATTCTCTTCATCATTGAGTCTTCAATTTTGTATTTTGGTGGGTATTTACAGGAGAAAATTGCTAAGCACGTTTGGGCATGGGAAAAGACAAAACCATTTTCCAACTACCAGATTTAATGAAGTATGGGTCATTTTCTTGGGTCTGCAAAGTAGATACATGGAAATATGAGATTTTACATTGAGCCCTTAAAAAAATGAAGAATTAAAATGCAGAACCAGTTTTCAACCACTAAATTTAATGAAATATGGGTCTTTTCTCCCTCGAGAAGACAAAATGCATTTGGGAATGGAATTTACAGATGGAGCCTTGACTTTTCGACCAAATTTATGAATTTTGTTGGTGGTTGGAGCAGAGAATTAGATTTTCTCCTATTTTCCCCTCTCTTTTCACATTTTTCTATATATTGTAACAGAGGCACATTTTCAAGAAGTTAGTTAGTTGTTCATTCTTCTTCCCTGCCCCCTCTCTCTTTCTTCTCCAAGGTCAAATGTGGAGTTTAAGCCTCCTCCCTTGGCTTTCTAATGGAATTTTCCTGCCTCTTGCCCATTAATGGTGTACTGTGTGAACTTTTGGAGCAATAAATTTTATTTTGTGATGCATCTCTCCATCCTTTCCTTATTTTACTATCTCTCCCCACCTCTCATCATTGCAGGGTATAATGTGCATATTTTGATGTTTGTTGTAGGTCCTAGGAGCTGCGTTTAATGGGTTTTGAAGTGGTATTTTGTGTGAAATCTATCTCTAGTCTGTGGTGCATCTTGTCCACCCTCTCCTCTGCTCACCTCTCTCCACTTCAGGAAACTAAGATTGTGACCACAACTTCCCTTTTCTTAGTGCTATCACCTCGTTAGTGTAGGATTTCCCTCTTTATGCAATTTCTCTCTCTCTGTCTCCTTGGCATTGTTAGGATAGGTGTAATTAGAAATCATTTTTGCATTAGGAGTAGTTTAGCATTAATATTAGGAAGAAGAAGTCGGCTTTCTCTAGAGGGCCATCTCAAGTTTGCAAGTCCCACAGCTTGAGAGATGGTCTCATGTTATGCAATCACACTAGATGATTCTACCTTAGAAAAGCATATCCCTAAATCATTTGGGGGTGCTGTGATTTTGCACTAATAGTTTTGGCATGCTTGGTGGGATGGGTCTGAAGAATTTTACCACTTCACTTCATCAGGTTTGATGTGCTCTTAGTAAATATTTCAGCTTTTGGAGGCAATTACAAGCACATCTGGCAACTCCATCTGGTCAAAAACTCATTCTCATAGTTGTAGACATTTTCCATCCATTTCTACTCATTTTCATCCATTTTCTTCTTCCATCTCTTTCAGTTTCTCCCATTCCATGAGATTGTACAATCATGACTTCATTCCCTTCATGGAACTCACATTTACAACAACATGAGATCAATCCACCTCTAATATGTTTTACAACTCCTTCAATTCAGCATTTTGAGCAAAGGAAAAATCAATATGTCTACCCTTATGAGAAGCAATATGAAAATCAGTTTGGCTATGGAGCTTTCCAAGATCAGGGTTATGCAAACATTGAAGACAATCAAATACAAGATGTTGGTCTGCTAGAGAAGATCCAAAAAATGGAGGTTGGCATGGTTCAGTGGAGGGCAACAACTCAAATGATGGATTTTAGAATTGGTTACAAGGCACCTTGTCCATGGGAAGGCCCTTTTCCAAGACACTACATCCCTCGAGAGAAGCTAGAATTAATGGTTGAAATGCTACCCCAACGTGCACAATGGGATTAGGATATCGAGGCTTATGAGTTGAAGTCAAGACAACCTTTTCGATGGGTAATTCAATCACCATCTCCCTGTTTTTCATTTTCTCTCCCTCAATCTTATCATTTCAGTAGAGGCAAGAGTCAATCCCCTCACTTTCTACCCCAAGTGTTGATTCCATTTCTCCATTCCCTATTCTTCCACCTCATCTCAGTTCTTTGGTCCTTTTCCCTTCCAAATAGTCATCCCCTTCAAACAAACAAGAAGTTCCACCTCCCTTCCCACCACAAACAATTGCAAAGATGGTTGAACCCCAACCTATCACTTCTCTTGCTTTCCCAAGCCCATGTTGAGAAGAGACTCAAGAATCCAGTCAAGGAGAACATCAAATAGAAGAACCCAATAGAGAAGAAATGATGTAAAATCAGAAGATTTGGGATGTTAAATTTGAGTTTTCAAAGGTTCCCTTGTTAGTTAAGCCTATGGAGAAGGATGAGGTCAAGACCAAAGTGGTGGAAGCTCTAGCTACAACATTAGTAGGGGAAGATGGAGCTACTCCTAATCCAAAAGAAGAGGAGTACATTCTGGCTGTGGTGGAGTACCATACAGTTTCAGAGGCTCCAAGTGCGGAGAAGGCCATAGAAGAACCTTCAGTTCTTCATCCTCTTCAAGATTTGATGTTGAGGAAGAGTTTGAGATTTCAAAATTCATGTGTTGAGGATGAATGGAACCATGGTGATTCAATTGTAGATCAGGAGGACACCTTGAAGGAGGTTGAGCACCTACAGTAGGATAGTAAGGAGGTAGATTACCTATCAGACTTGGAAGATTGCTTTAATGAATAGGAGCTTGAGGAGATAACATCATTTTTTCCTACATCATTTACCTTCCAAGAACATGAGTCTACTACCACGGAGGAGAACATCCAAGGACAAAAGCCTACACTTCATAACAGCCCTCTGGAAAAAAGATTGGAATACATGGCTCTACCATTTTCTTCACACGATAAGGAAGAGAAAAAGTAGGAAGATGTCGTCATCCCTCTCACACCATCCATCCATGAAGGTCCACAAGAAGACTCCATTTTTGGAGTTGAATTTCTGAGAAATGGGCACATCCAAAGGGTCAGACCATGCCCAATCAGAGACTTGGCTTCATTGGAGCCGAAGGAGAAACCAAAACCAGTCATGCCTACTTCAGGGCATGAGGATGGGCATCAAAGTACCAAGGGTCACCATTAATACCTCCAGCAGTCTAATGCAGGTCAGCTTGAGGAGGTATTTTCTATTAATGTTGATTCCTTGATGATTTGGGTGGAGGACAAGCTTATTTTCAATTTTTCACTCATCCAACCAGCCATGTTCAGTGCCAAATTAGTTGCATGGCTGCCATTTTTGAGGAAGGGGAGCTATTTCTCCCTGCCAGTTGTAGGATTTGTTTAAGCTCCCTTTGCTCTTGGTTAGAGTAGTGTAGGTAGGTTTGTTTTCAGTAGAAGAAGTGATTTTATACACTCTGCATGTTCCATTTGGAGCATGTATGATTTTTAGTTTGTACATAGTTTTTGGTGTTATTGCTCTTGCACACTGCATTCAATTGGCTTTAGGTGAAGTTCAACTTCAAGTTTCAGTGGGTTTCCAAGTGTTTTAGAGGTCAGATTTTCATAGTTCATAACAATTTCGTGTTTATCAAGAAGACTCCATGCCCAATGGATGCTTCAAGGCCACTAGTCTCTTCATCTAGCAGGTAGATGTCCCAGTGAGTCACCAAATTGTTATCCCAAATTCACCCCCAGGAAAATTTGATCAAGACAACCCCGCACATAGAGAAAATATGATGGGAAAACATTTTGGACCTACGAGCACGCATTCTAGAACGAGAAAAAGGAAAAATTCAGCATTTGGGCCCGAATCAAAGCCAAAGTGGGGAATCAGAAAAAAAAAAAAAAAAAAAAGTGAAAATTTTCCCTTTTGTCAAAAAGGTGAAAATTAAGTGTTGAGCTGGCACATCAAAAAGCTAATGCAAGCTGGCAGACCTTCGGAGGCAAATGAGATTTTTTGAATTTTTGTCAAAAAATGTAAAATGGAAAAAAGGAAGCCCTTGCCTCCGCCTACCCCAATGGATGACACATCATCAACGGAGGAGTGGAGGAAATGTGCAAAATTTGCCCGAGCCAATTTTAGCAGAAAACGTAAAGGAAATACATAGAAAGATATATCTTTTGATACAGTGCTCCATTTTTAATTATCTTGGCACCAATGAAAATATCTCAAGATTATCTTCTTCATGGAGTCTTCAATTTTGTATTCTGTTAGATATTTACAAGAGAAAATTACAAAGCACATTTGGGAATGGGAAAAGATAAAACCCATTTCCAATTACCAGATTTAATGAAGTATGGGTCATTTTATTTGGTCTGTGAAGCAGATACATGGAAATATGAGATTTTGCATCAAGCCCATCAACAGATGAAGAATTAAAATGTAAAACCATTTTTTAACCACCAAATTTAATGAAATATGGGTCTTTTCTCCCTCGAGCAGACAAAATGCATTTGGGAATGGAATTTATAGATGGAGCCTTGACTTTTCGACCAAATTTATGAATGTTATCAGTGGTTGGAGTAGAGAATTGGATTTTCTCATGTATTTCCCTCTCTTTTTGCATTTTTCTATATATTGTACCAGAGGCACATTTTCAAGAAGTTAGTTGTTATTCATTCTTCTTCCCTGCCCCCCTCTCTCTTTCTTCTCTAGGGTCGAATGTGGAGTTTAAGCCTCGTCCCTTGGCTTTGTAATGGAATTTTACTACCTCTTTCCCATTAATGGTGTACATTGTGAACTTTTGGAGCAATAAATTTTGTTTTGTGATGCATCTGTCCATCCTTTACTTATTTTACTATCTCTCCTTGCCTCTCGTCATTGCAGGGCATACTGTGCATATTTTTATGTTTATTGGAGGTTTTGGGAGCTTTTTATAATGGGTTTTGAAGTGGTTTTCTATGTGAAATCTATCTATGGTTTGTGGTGCATCTTGTCCACCCTCTCCTCTACTCACCTCTCTCCACTTTAGGCAGATGAGATTGTGACCAGCACTTTCCTTTTCTTGGTGTTATCACCTCATTAGTGTAGGATTACCCTCTTTATGCACTTTCTCTCTCCCTTTCTCCTTGGCATTGTTAGTATAGGTGTAATTAGACTTCATTTCTACATTAGGATCAGGAAGAAGAAGAAGTCGGCTTTCTCCTGAGGGCCATCTCAAAACTGCAAGTCTGACAGCTTGAGAGATGGTCCCATGTTATGCAATCAGTACACCAGATGATTCTACCTTAGAAAATCATATCCATAAATCATTTGGGGGTGCTGTGATTTCGCACTAACAGTTACATTTTATTATTTCATTAGCGTCATTTTTTTATTCATATTTATGCAAACAAAGCATGTGATCATGCATCATATTTGGTTTTTCGATTTATTAGGTTGTTGTGTTATTCATGGAGCTCAACTTTACTCACATTAAATTTATGATGACATTTGATGTTTTAGTTGGTGTTTGACATCACTTAATGGTGTACCAATTTTCGTAGTGGTCATTCCTTAGTTTAATCTTATTTAACCTTTTTACTAACTACATTTACAGTGGTTACTTTGGTTCTGTATTATCATCATTTTGGAACAAATGTAAATTCCTATAACACTTATATAACACTGAGGAATTTAAGAGTATAAATGAGTACGCCATGTCAGCACAAGACAACTCATTTCAATGCTCTTAGACATGGAAGTAAAACTATATATTGAAAGAGAGACTATCCCAAACATTATGTAAGCATTAAAAAATCCTCTTAAGGACCTATTTCAACTATTTAGGGTAAATACACAAGTAAATGTCGACACGTAGTCTTCACTGACATAATTTAGATCTCACAAAGAGATGAATAGAATGTACAATCCACGAACTATCTTGCAATTATTTGGCCACCAACTAGTGTACCAATGGAATATCACACACAAGAGGGTTAAACTTATTCAGGATATGGTCATAACTTGCAACACCTAGGCATGATCACTTCACTCATGCCAATATGGTAGGTTTCATAACATATAATGCACCACCTCATAAAATATTCAAGGAAATAGGTCCTTAATAAGATGCATATTAGGTGTGAAACAAGGAGATGATTAATGAGGTTCCAGAGTATTTTATTAATCATAATCGATTGTTTTATAATCCTAGGAAAAATATTCAAATTCGGCAGATGAAGGAAAATAGGCATTATAATTAATTCTTTTAATTTTGTTATTTTTGATGAGAGGATATTTTACAAAGAATTTTGGGTTTTAAGGAAATAAACCAATAATTAACATTGCAAAAGATTATGTTTAACATTTTTATAACATAGGTACAACCTTGAGTAAAAATTCACTTCCAATCTGACACTATAAAATATAATTACATCGGTATTACCATTTCAAAATATACAAAGAAAAATTCTTCGAACAACAATACATATAATTATTCTATGGTTATACATATATTGCATGATGAATATAACTTTGCAATGACAAATCATTAATTACAACATATCACATCTAGAAAATTTCTTTTGTTTGGAGTACCTGCAACCAATGTTGTGTCAATCCTAGGAATGATTATGGACATCCCATACACTCAAGCATAAATTCCACACATCCATCATTTTCACACAATTCAGAACAAACAATAGAGAGAGATAGGGATAGGGAGAGAATGATAAAACAATAAGGGATGGAGGTAAAAAATCTAGTATTCATTTTCGCTTTCAAATTTAGCATAACATTCACATAGCCGATTTTCATTTGATTTCAACTCATATACATTTTGACCCATTAAGTATGAGAGAGAAACCCAATGAGATATTTTCATAATTATCTCTAGAGAGAGAAATGGGAAGAGAGAGAAAGTATGGATTTCATTTCTATTATCTATTCAGTTCATATCAATTCATATTTCACCTAAATTATCAATTACGTTTTCATTTCATTTCAAGTACCCATTGAACATTTCATAGACTCATTTACAGTCTTTAGAGAGAAACTTGTCAAACATATCAAGAGTTCACTTATAGAAGGAAAAAATAGCAGAGAGAAATTCTATCATAGAATTTCCCAAAAACATTACAAGGTCACACACGTAATTTAAATTCAACTCGATACTCTAAAAAGTGATGGAAAATGTAACTGACCCAAATAATCACACACACGAACAACACAGTAAAAGATAGGATAATTTTTTTTTTGACTTGCTTGACACGTAACATGACGCAACATGTCGTCACCAAGGATACAACTAACACTGTGAACAACTTGTTATGGGGAAAGACCAATTTACAAGGACAACATGTTCAAGGACAATTTACTTTTCTTTTAGACATGACAACATAGAAGTCCAACCACAAAACACACTTACAGTTAGGGCCAACCACAATGAGATATTCTTGGGTTTTTTTTTTTTTTAATTTCTTAAAAGGACATCTTGCAATTCTTAGCTTACGTTTTCAAGGAGGTTCAAGATATGATTCATACAATTCCTCTTACCAAGCTAAGTTTATTCTTTTGAAACTGAGTAATCATCTTTAAATCTTCTCTATTATGACCATTATTTGTTTAATTCGTTTATCAAGATAAAGGAGTATTTAAATTCCACAAGGCCATCTGCTCACCACTAACGCTACTAAGATTCGTTCTTGCTCACAAGACAACATGGTTTTAAGTTCAACACACTTAAGAGAAGAGATACAAGGTGCCTTGAAAAAGGGTTAGAGGGAGAAGGTCGAGATGAAACATTTTTAGGACCTCATTAGTTATTGCCAGTATTAAATTGAAGCTAGGGTTCTTAACCAGAACTAACAACAACTTTACTTAGGCTTCGCTAAAAGTATTAACAAGGAGTAAAAGAATTTACTTTCCAAATGGTTGAGAGATAGATTGTGTGGTTTCAAAATTGTTTTCTCCTGTTTATTAAATCTTATTATCTTCCAGAACTAACCATAGATTTCCTTTAAGTTCGTTTAAGAATTCCACCATGAAAGGGATAGTGTTCATTAGTGTGGGTAGGGGTATCAAGTTATATAATGTTACTTGTAATGATAGTCCTGCCCTTGATTACTTAAAGAATTTCTTGCCCTCAAGTTGGTGACCCCTACATTACTTTATTTGAAAGCAAATTTTAATTTAACTTCCAGAAGTATTTAAAAATCCCATGTTAGTTTACTTATGACACTTTATTACTAAGTCATGGCAAGGTTTAACTCAGAATTTATTCTCAAGGCCAAGTTGAAGCAACACTCATTTACGAGAACAAAACAAGATTACATCATTTCTTAAAATACTGATACTCCACAAGTCACTCAACCACAATAACCAAATTTTCTTATAATTTCAAAGATGGTCAAACAATACAAGGTTTCCAAAGTTCAGATGACAAAGTCCACAATACTTTATACTAAGACATTAATCCTATTTTAAACTTTCCACTGGACGTTAACAAAAGTTGAACAACATAAAAAGGTTTCGAGCAAAGGATCTTCTCAACTGAGGTTGATGACAAAATTCTACAAATCTATCCCTCATCTACACGCAAAATCCATCTGCAGCAAATTTTCTACAAGAGTCAGTTCACGAGAACTGAGCAAGATAAGGCTACACAAAACCACCATAACTATTATCTAACAATATCACAAAAAGGAAGCACTTTATTACAAGAATTGGTTCAAACCTCTAAACACTATTAACACATCAAGTTATAATAAAGTCTTCATCATGCCAATCAAAGAAGGAGAAGACCTTGTACTTCAGTTAGGAGCAAAAGCAACGAAAGTAATAATCGTATGAGAATGGCCCTTGGCCCTATAAGGAGATATAAACAATTTAGCAAAGAACAGAATTCCCATCAAGTAAGTAAATAACAATAGTTACAAGATTGAGATTTGATATATATACACCAACCATCTAGAAAATTTATCAAAGGTACCATACGCATAGACTAACATAATATATTTCTAAAAGAACAAGAGTTGATCGACCCAAGAAAGGGGAAACACGGGTTTCAAAATTTAACACAAAAGCCATGCATAATTGAGTTTCAAACCAGAAATCAAATAGAGTATACACACAGCATAAGTTTCGAAGCGAAGGCAAGGTATACTAGTTTTGACCATTAACTACAAGATTTTCCAATCATCCAAGAAGGGTCAAAGTCTTACAGGCTAGTAGCAAGCATGCGAGAGAAGAAGGGGGTTCCGTCACACAAGAGTATACAATAATGTCATCAACAAATTTTTATAACACTAAAGATTTGCAAACCTCCACTACAATACTAATGTTTGGTTAATTTAAAATAAATTACCCATATCCCAAAACAACCATATTTTACGGCAACCCTTGGTAACACAGTCAACCGTCGCACAAATAGATACAAACATAATTTCTAAGTGACTTTATCAAAACAAAACCTTCCGCTATGAATTCATAAGATTATCACACGAAAGCTGAGTTTTTCCCGAAGGTCAATCACATTTAAGGAAATCTCCATCACAAACTATTACAGTAATTACGTGCATAAAAACTGACCAATATTAATTAATAGCGTTAACATTACAAGGGAGAAAATAATGCAAGTTAGGAAAAATAGAAGAGCGCCATCAGCAATAATTCTGAGAGGGGGATTAGACCAAACTATTCTAGTGTCAACGAGGTACTGGATTCGCACAATGAAACCTCCAGCTTAGTTGATCCGAAAAGCTAGGTATGATTCAAGTTGATAGGGATGGTCAAGGTACTTCTTGAGAATGGCCTTAAAAGCCTAGAAACAAGATGAAAGATAGTATAAGAGTCTAAACATGCGAGACAGGCAAAACACGTTGCACACAAACCCTTTTCATTCTACCAGTTTTAATACCGAAACTCTAAGCTGGCTAGCCCATGCATTGCTCACACAATCCTACAACCTTTCTTTCTCGATGCCAATAGGTTATCAAGGGACTTGCGAAGGAGCTAACAAAAAACGTCAAGGACAAACTTGGGTGCTAGGATGAGGGGTTTCATAGTTATCGTAAACTTACTTCCATGATAACGAAAATACTAGCTTGATCAACATAATAACTTGCAACTCAATCGCAGAGAAGAATTAATACATAAACAAACAGACGAAGTTCTATCATTCGAGTAAGAGAAACATAACATCTAGAGGAGAGGGCACACGCATCCTTTCGACCCACATACTGTCAACGATAAAAGCTAAAACAAGAAGAACAAGCAGAAAGGGAAATCTCCCATCATGACATCCAACTGACAAATCAATGCAAGGAAGAGTGGTTCGATTTCGCAATAATTGTAAATATAATAGTAGTAGAAAGGTGTAGAGATATCTTGCCTATTTCTCCAGCTTCAACAGGTCGTACAGACTCCACACAGGCCAGCATAAAACAATAGCATGAGACAAGGATGTGAGTACTGCTGCTGGTGATGTCAAAGGGCCAAATGTGATATCTGGATAGACAGATGGGGCAGAAAAATTTAACAGTTGAGTCCTTTCACAAAACAACCTCACACCGCCTCGTAGTATGCTTCTGCACTAGAAACAACTCGAGGAGATTGTCTTCCATCTTCCCTCGCTTCAGCAGTCCTATGAGATCATCAAGGCTGTTATCAACCAAGTACTCCTTGAAAAAGTCTGTGACGAATAAAAGCACGATGCCCTTGGCCATAAGACAACCCAATTAATCCATAGGAAAAGACAATACAGAATGACGAATTCGGAGAAAAGAAATATCAAGAGATGCTCTCCTCGTAGTCTCCTAGCATTGGATTTACTGCAGGCTCATTCTCACATTTCTTGTTCTGCCCAAGTAGCTTTCCATTTCCTTCAAGCAGTACTCTCCTGCTTTTCCCAATCTCCACCTACTCTTCTTCTTGCTTTTCATCCCAGAGATGCATACCATACATCAGATTTGATGAAGTAAACAGCATAGTCCAGTCCTCTTAACACTCAGAAAAGAATACTTTTTTTTTTTAAAGTGAAAATAAAGTCTGATTCCTTCTTATCGCTGCAAGTTTCATATGATGCACCTTGTTATAGTGCAAATGTGCAGCCCATTGCTTACAGCTTGCTTCACTTAGCAGCACCAATAATCTCCATAAGAACATTGTCATTGTTTAAGATGAGAGAGCTAGATTGCATTACCCACAACAATTTCTCTAGCAATATAATCTTGGAGATAAACTTGGTTGCAGTGTGGCAGTCAAAATCTGCTAGAAGGCTCTTTTGAACTTAATATAATAGAGTGTTTCTCCACCATGCTTGTGCCACAGAGACTCGATATCATCATTTCATCTTTGTCCAATGAATTTTCTGGCTTTGCTTCTGCCTCGTCTCCAAGTCCAAGCTTCTGAAAACACGCAGAGGAATCTAGGGCTTTTGGTGCACTTATATCAAGCTGCTCTCATTCAACCCGTGAACAGTGTGTGTGGTTTCAGAATCATATGTTGCACATTCCATTCCATCATGGTACAAAACCTCAGAACTCTGTAGCACTCCCAAAGGACTCTTTTGGACAGAGTCAAGATGTCCCATGTGTTCCTTTTGGGTGTCAAGTTCCATCTTTTCTGGTTCCAAAGCAGATTTATGCCCTGAGCTTGCAATATGACATCTGATTCATGCCCTGCAATAACTTGAACCAGAATCCTGATTTGAGGATGCAGTTGATACTCAGATGACAACATAATTGGACGACCTGCCTGTTGGAGGCGCTCACGAAGGCTTCTACCAAACTGTAGCATGCCCGTTGCCTGGCTATTTACTGCTGCAGGTAGTTGCTGTGGATCCCCAACAAGAACACACCTTACAACTCCCAAGACATTTTCTCCAACATTGCATAGATCTCCTGACAAGTTCATACTTGCAAAGAAAATTTTGCTTCATGAATACACTGGAATGGAACAGATCCGCCTCAATGAGATCCTCTTCCTCATGGGTTGCATCGTGAAACAAACAGAAAGGTTTCAATAGAAAATAGAGAATTAGCAATAAATCTCATCAGGTCTGCTGGTAACACTCTTGTTGTCACTTAATCGATTTTGATACAAAATATCTTGAAGGAGAATCCCGACTTTGAGGGTGCAGTCGAAACTGAATGGATAACAATGAAGTTGGATAGCCTGCTCGTTGGAAGCGCTCAAAACGGCTTCTACCTCATTGTGACCTATCTGCCACCTGGTTAAGAGTTTTTGCAGGCTATACCATGGATTTCTGACTCGAACACACCTTGAGGCACCCAAAGAAAAGTGGAGGTAATGCACCTGCCTCACTAGCTTGAGGCTTCATCAAAAAGAAAAAGCACACAAGGAGGAACCAGGGAGGAAAAATGCCATGACAGAAGGATTTTACTCGCCTTTCTACCCATGCAATAGGAAAAAATGTCCCTCAACCACTCCACGCACAGAATATCCAAGGGAGATCTCACGCGGTTCGAGAGGAGGATGAACAGACAGTCAACAAGAAGCAGGTAAGATTTGCAAATCAGAAATAAATGAGTGCGGCCAGCTAACCAGGGAGAAAGGAAAATGCGCTTCAACCACTGCCAAAGAGAATAATAAAAAAAATACAGTCTATATCTCCTCATGTCTAGCCTGTCACATCTATAACCAACGTGGGAGGAAAGCAATGGAAGAAACAACAATTTCACCTCAAAATTTAGCATTACAACGAGGCACTACACTCTCCTCCCCTTAAGAAAAGCATCGTCCTCGATGCGACATAACACAGCGGAAAAGAAATGGTTCGCAACCAAGAACAGGTAAAGGAGAAAGTACACTTTATGGTTTTAAAATTTTAGTTGATTAAAGTACGGCCACAAGGTAGCCTTAGGGACATTTGGTAGAGATTTTAACTTTCAATGTTCTGTGAAGATTGACAGTTCTTTCTTGTTCATCATTTCATTAGTCTCTTTCCATTATCATTATTTCTAGTTTTAGTTTCTTTTAAAATTTCATCATTGAAGAGTTTTGGTTTATTCCTTATTGTGGGTTCCCAACATGAACTGCTAACACAACACCCTATCGGGTTCACAAGACCCTACAGATTCACAAGCACGCAAGTATATACTTCATGATTGTATTACACCACAAAAGGTTACTCAAATACGGAATAGAATAGGCACAGCCCACATAACGTAGTACTCATCACACATCAATGACTGACACACAAAATACTCAAACAAAAGAGTACTACAATCCACCAGACATTCCCTCAATTTGCATCAATGAAAGACTCACCTAACACCAAACCATGCTACAGGTACATAGTGTCCACAAGGGAATCAATGACATAACCACAACATCACAACACATATCCATCTGACATGAGTAACACATACATCAAAAGACCACTACCAAACATCACAATAACTCAACATATATCCTGAAACATCAACCATACAGACAAATATCATAAGCCTCCCTCAAACTCTTATGCCTCCCTCAAGCTCTTATGCCTCCCTCAATCTCTTATGCCTCCCTCAAACCTCTTATGCCTCCCTCAATCTCTTATGCCTCCCTCAAGCTCTTATGCCTCCCTCAATCTCTTATGCCTCCCTCAAACTCTTATGCCTCCCTCAAAATCTTATGCCTCCCTCAAGGAGGCCGGTTGACCCTATGGTCCAAGACACATAGAGTTCGAACACTCCTAACCCAAGTGACATAATAACGCGTGGTTCAACAACCCGCTAGTTATATGTACTCCTTGGGGCGTACCCCCATACAACGAAGTGGGTCCATAGGTCCAACCAATCCATGGTGCATCCTATGACCCTATTCCACACATCACGACAATAGAACCAGCACAACAATCCAATCCAAATGCCAAGTGGCAAAGTACAAGCCTTGGGCAAGGCGCTAAAAATTCCAAATTTAAAAGAAGACCCAAAATCAAGCAAAATAAATGGCCAAATAGCCATAGTTAGTATCAAAATCCCCATGTTAGTGCCACAAACCAAGGAAATGCCCAAAATTGTAAAGCATGGCAATCAAGAAAAGTTGCTGGTCCTTACAAAATAAAGTAAAAAGCTCAATTTACAAATAAAATCAACTTATAATAATGTCACATCACGATAACTGTGTGGCCTTATCTGGCCACCAAGGGGTACTCAACGAGTTGCTAGCACTCGGAACATCGAGCCTCAGCTCATAAATACATATCAATAATACAACTATCATCACCTCCATCTGAATCATCCCGCCACCACTTCGACAAGGCTAAACATAGTCATAGTTGCACTTAGGTTGCATACATACAACCACATAGGGAGAGAGGAAGGATTCACATGTTATCTACTAAACCGAGTTTCGGCTCGAGTTATTGACCCATGGTACACCATTCCTCACTCACAACATACACTTCTACCGATTACCCTCAGGGTCGGTTAGCGTAAGGTTCACAACATAACATACAACAACATCACTAACATAATGGTGGCACACACATAACTACCATAACGTCTTACATATGGTACATATAGAGGATAGATCACGATCATACATTCACTGAGTGTAACACATCACTTTACCACATTCTGCACCCAAAGTGCAATCACCATACGATAGGGTTCATACACTCACCGCATGACCCCAAATCACAGCATGAAACATTACATATTTGCACAAATCATACATACGATGAGCATAGTACATCACAACATAACATCCATTGCTACATAACAAGGTGGTACACACATTTCTTCAGAACATGGTAAAAACATCATGATACAACTCATCTCTTTTAACATCAATCTAGTCATACAACACATTGATACACCCACATATCACAATATGCCACAATGCTCCAACACTACGTCATCCACATTACAATTCTTTTCACACATCACAAATAATAATTCACATGTGAATTCTTCATAGAATCCACAAGAAGGAGAGAGAATACTCCCATCCTAAACATATCAACATGATCACAAACACGCACGAAGTGACATACACATCACGTGCGTTCACAATATCACAATTACGACATGGATCACATCACGCTTAAAGCACATTACTCTTCCAATATCTACCACCATCATGCAACATCATCATCATCATGTAGTATCATCATGTAATACCACCACCACCATGTAACATCATCATATAACACCAATCCGGCCCATAGGTTCGAGAGCATGAACCTATGCTCTGATACCAAGTGTAACGACCCAAATAATCACACACACGAACAACACAGTAAAAGACAGGATAATTTTTTTTTTTGACTTGCTTGACACGTAACATGACGCAACATGTCGTCACCAAGGATACAACTAACACTGTGAACAACTTGTTACGGGGAATGACCAATTTACAAGGACAACATGTTCAAGGACAATTTACTTTTCTTTTAGACATGACAACATAGAAGTCCAACCACAAAACACACTTACAGTTAGGGCCAACCACAATGAGATATTCTTGGGTTTTTTTTTTTTTTTTTTTTCTTAAAAGGACATCTTGCAATTCTTAGCTTACGTTTTCAAGGAGGTTCAAGATATGATTCATACAATTCCTCTTACCAAGCTAAGTTTATTCTTTTGAAACTGAGTAATCATCTTTAAATCTTCTCTATTATGACCATTATTTGTTTAATTCGTTTATCAAGATAAAGGAGTATTTAAATTCCACAAGGCCATCTGCTCACCACTAACGCTACTAAGATTCGTTCTTGCTCACAAGACAGCATGGTTTTAAGTTCAACACACTTAAGAGAAGAGATACAAGGTGCCTTGAAAAAGGGTTAGAGGGAGAAGGTCGAGATGAAACATTTTTAGGACCTCATTAGTTATTGCCAGTATTAAATTGAAGCTAGGGTTCTTAACCAGAACTAACAACAGCTTTACTTAGGCTTCGCTAAAAGTATTAACAAGGAGTAAAAGAATTTACTTTCCAAATGGCTGAGAGATAGATTGTGTGGTTTCAAAATTGTTTTCTCCTGTTTATTAAATCTTATTATCTTCCAGAACTAACCATAGATTTCCTTTAAGTTCATTTAAGAATTCCACCATGAAAGGGATAGTGTTCATTAGTGTGGGTAGGGGTATCAAGTTATATAATGTTACTTGCAATGATAGTCCTGCCCTTGATTACTTAAAGAATTTCTTGCCCTCAAGTTGGTGACCCCTACGTTACTTTATTTGAAAGCAACTTTTAATTTAACTTCCAGAAGTATTTAAAAATCCCATGTTAGTTTACTTATGACACTTTATTACTAAGTCATGGCAAGGTTTAACTCAGAATTTATTCTCAAGGCCAAGTTGAAGCAACACTCATTTATGAGAACAAAACAAGATTACATCATTTCTTAAAATACTGATACTCCACAAGTCACTCAACCACAATAACCAAATTTTCTTATAATTTCAAAGATGGTCAAACAATACAAGGTTTCCAAAGTTCAGATGACAAAGTCCACAATACTTTATACTAAGACATTAATCCTATTTTAAACTTTCCACTGGACGTTAACAAAAGTTGAACAACATAAAAGGTTTCGAGCAAAGGATCTTCTCAACTGAGGTTGATGACAAAAGTCTACAAATCTATCCCTCATCTACATGCAAAATCCATCTGCAGCAAATTTTCTACAAGAGTCAGTTCACGAGAACTGAGCAAGATAAGGCTACACAAAACCACCATAACTATTATCTAACAATATCACAAAAAGGAAGCACTTTATTACAAGAATTGGTTCAAACCTCTAAACACTATTAACACATCAAGTTATAATAAAGTCTTCATCATGCCAATCAAAGAAGGAGAAGACCTTGTACTTCAGTTAGGAGCAAAAGCAACGAAAGTAATAATCGTATGAGAATGGCCCTTGGCCCTATAAGGAGATATAAACAATTTAGCAAAGAACAGAATTCCCATCAAGTAAGTAAATAACAATAGTTACAAGATTGAGATTTGATATATATACACCAACCATCTAGAAAATTTGATCAAAGGTACCATACGCACAGACTAACATAATATATTTCTAAAAGAACAAGAGTTGATCGGCCCAAGAAAGGGGAACCACGGGTTTCAACAATTAACACTAAAAGTCATACATAATGAGTTTCAACCGGAAATCAAATAGAGTATACACACAAACATAAGTTTCGAAGCGAAGGCAAGGTATACTAGTTTTGACCATTAACTACAAGATTTTCCAATCATCCAAGAAGGGTCAAAGTCTTACAGGCTAGTAGCAAGCATGCGGGAGAAGAAGGGGGTTCCGTCACACAAGAGTATACAATAATGTCATCAACAAATTTTATAACACTAAGGATTTGCAAACCTCAACTACAATACTAATGTTTGGTTAATTTAAAATAAGTTACCCATATCCCAAACAACCAAATTTTACGGCAACCCTTGGTAACGCAGTCAACCGTCGCACAAATAGATACAAACATAATTTCTAAGTGACTTTATCAAAACAAAACCTTCCGCTATGAATTCATAAGGTTATCACATGAAAGCTGAGTTTTTCCCGAAGGTCAATCACATTTAAGGAAATCTCCATCACAAACTATTACGGTAATTACGTGCATAAAAACTGACCAATATTAATTAATAGCGTTAACAATACAAGGGAGAAAATAATGCCCGTTAGGAAAATAGAAGAGCGCCATCAGACAATAATTCACAGAGGGCGATTGGACCAAAACTATTCTAGTGTCAACGAGGTACTGGATTCGCACAATGAAACCTCGAGCTTAGTTGATTCGAAAAGCTAGTTATGATTCAAGTTGATAGGGATGGTCAAGGTACTTCTTGAGAATGGCCTTGCAAGCCTAGAAACATGATGAAAGGTAAGATAAGAGTCTAAACACGCGATCAGGAAAACACATCGCACACAAACCCTTTTCATTCTAAAAGTTTACTACCGAAACTCAAGCTGGCTAGCCCAAGCATTGATCACACAATCTTACAACCTTTCTTTCTCGATGCCAAAAGGTGATCAAAGGGACTTGCGTAGGAGCTAACAAAATAACGTCAAAGGACAAAACTTGGGTGCTAGGGAGGGCTTCATAATTATTGTAAACTTACTTCCATGATAACGAAAATGCTAGTTTGATCTACATAATAACTTGCAACTCAATTCGCAGAGAAGAATTAATACATAAATAAACAGACGAAGTTCTATCACTCGAGCAAGAGAAACATAACATCAGAGGAGAGGGCACACACATCCTTTCGATCAACATACTGACAACGATAAAAGCTAAAACAAGGAGAAACAAGCAGAAAGGGGAAATCTCCCATCATGACATCCAACTGACAAATCAATGCAAGGAAAAAGTGGTTCGATTTCACAATAATTTTAAATAAAAGTAACAGTAGAAAGGTGTAGAAATATCTTTCCTGTTTCTCCAGCTTCAACAGGTCGTACAGACTCCACACGGGCCAGCATAAAACATTAGTATGAGTACAAGGATGTGAGTACTGGGTGCTGGCGATGTTCTAAGGGTCCACCATGTCGATAAGCATTCATTCTTCCACCTGGGGCATGTAAAGTTAACAGTTGTGACCACTGTCAGAAAATCACCTCACATCGCAACTCGTAGTATCCTTTTGCACTATCCAACAACTCGATGGAAATTGTCTTCCATCTCTCTCTTCGCTTCATCAGTCCTATTGTGATCATCAAGGCTGTTATAAACCAAGTACTCCTTGTAAATGTCTGTGACAAATAGAGAAGCACGATGCCCTTGGCCATCAAGAGGGCATCCCCATTAGATCCAGATTAAAAGACCATACAGAATGACAAAGTCAGATGAATTATCAAATGTTAACATATGACTCTCCTTGTAGTCTCCTAGCATTGGATTTACTGCAGGCTCATTCTCACATTTCCTGTTCTGCCCAAGTAGCTTTCCATTTCCTTCAAGCGGTACTCTCCTGCTTTTCCCAATCTCCACCTACTCTTCTTCTTGCTTTTCATCCCAGAGATGCATACCATACATCAGATTTGATGAAGTAAACAACATAGTCCAGTCCTCTTAACACTCAGAAAAGAATACTTTTTTTTTTAAGTGAAATTAAAGTCTGATTCCTTCTTATCGCTGCAAGTTTGATATGATGCACCTTGTTACAGTGCAAATGTGCAGCCCATTGCTTACAGCTTGCTTCACTTAGCAGCACCAATAATCTCCATAAGAACATTGTCATTGTTTAAGATGAGAGAGCTGGATTGCATTACCCACAACAATTTCTCTAGCAATATAATCTTGGAGATAAACTTGGTTGCAGTGTGGCAGTCAACATCTACTAAAAGGCTCTTTTGATCTTAATATAATAGAGTGTTTCTCCACCATGCTTGTGCTACAGGGACTCGATATCATCATTTCATCTTTGTCAAATGAATTTTCTGGCTTTGCTTCTGCCTCATCTCCAAGTCCAGGTTTCTGAAAACATGCAGAGGAATCCAGGGCTTTTGGTGCACTTATATCAAGCTGCTCTCATTCAACCCGTGAACAGTGTGTGTGGTTTCAGAATCATCTGCTGCACCTTCCATTCCATCATGGTACAAAACCTCAGAACTCTGTAGCACTCCCAAAGGACTCTTTTGGACAGAGTCAACATGTTCCATGTGTTCCTTTTGGGTGTCAAGTTCCATCTTTTCTGGTTCCAAAGTAGATTTATGCCCTGCAATCACTTGAACCGATTATCCCGAATATTAAGGATGCAATTGATCTCTGATACAGATGGCTAGATAATTGAAGGACCTGCCTGTCTGGAGGCGCTTGCACGAAGGCTGTCTACCAATCTGTAGCATGCCCGTTGCCTGGCTATTTACTGCTGCAGGTAGTTGCTGTGGATCCCCAACAAGAACACACCTTACAGTTCCCAAGACATTTTCTCCAACATTGCATAGATCTCCTGACAAGTTCATACTTGCAAAGAAAATTGTGCTTCATGAATACACTGGAATGGAATAGATCCGCCTCAATGAGATCCTCTTCCCTGGGTTGCATCGTGAAACAAACAGAAAGGTTTCAATAGAAAATCTTTGCAATAAATCTCATCAGGTCTGCTGGTAACACTCCTGTTGTCACTTAATCGATTTTGATACAAAATATCTTGAAGGAGAATCCTGACTTTGAGGGTGCAGTCGAAACTGAATGGATAACAATGAAGTTGGACAGCCTGCTCGTTGGAAGCGCTCAAAATGGCTTCTGCCTCACTGTGACCTATCTGCTGCCTGGTTAAGAGTTGTTGCAGGCTATGCCATGGATTCCTGACCCGAACACACCTCGAGGCACCCAAAGAAAAGTGGAGGTAACGCCCCTGCCTCACTAGCTTGAGGCTTCATCAAACAAAAACGCGCACAGGGAGGAACCAGGGAGGAAAAACGCCATGACAGAAGGATTTTACTCACCTTTCTACCCACGCAACAGGAAAAAATGTCCCTCAACCACTCCACGCGCAGAATATCCAAGGGAGATCTCACGCGGTTCGAGAGGAGGATGAACAGACAGTCAACAAGAAGTAGGTAAGATTTGCAAATTAGAAATAAATGAGTGCGGCTAGCTAACCAGGGAGAAAGGAAAATGCGCTTCAACAACTGCCAAAGAGAATAATAAAAAAAATACAGTCTATATCTCCTCATGTCTAGCCTGTCACATCTATAACCAAGGTGGGAGGAAAGCAATGGAAGAAACAACAATTTCACCTCAAAATTTAGCATTACAACGAGGCACTACAATATTCTAGCTATGGCCAAGAAAATAGTCCAAAAAAACAAAAGTGCTTGCAAACTACGTCTCGAATACACTCATTTCAAGTTGATTCACAAATATTTTTGATTCCTACATATTCCCCCATACATATAGAATTCATTATGTCTGACGGAGGTTTATTACGACGAGCAGAGCTCTAGCTACAAGGTAAACTTTGGGGCCAATTATCGTAATAGTGTTAGTACCTCATGTCACACAGAGACCAGTGGGTCCCAAAACCCACTTGCAAAGATAATTTCTAAAGGTTTTTTCATTGAATTGGAGGTGTGTTACGATCATCTTGTTAGAATTCTAGAGGTATGAGGTAGTGGTTTTCAATTGCGCTCAAGCTAAGTGACAACCGTAAGCCGAAACCGATCGTGCTTTATTAGAACGAACACATCACACAAGTGACTGTTAAGCTAAGAGGGTTTAGGAATATGACTTCCAAGAGCGTTAATTAATTTTAAGCAACTCGGTTAGGGTTTCCTAAGGTGTTTCATATTACTAGGGGTCATACAAAGAGTGTTGGTTTTATGGTACGTGTGGGTATGGCAATCCATGCCCATGACTCTAGAGATCTCTTTTTTTGTTTTAACAGTTCATGTCAAGGTAATATCTTTTCAATTGTTGGGGTTACATCCATCTATCATTCAACATTATATTTCTAAAAAAAATGGAAATGATGAAGCAAAATTTAGTGCAAGTGAAAAGGGGAAAACCATGCCATTTTCGCGAAACTCGTGATTCCTGCATTCGACGAGACCACTTCAACTTCCGGCATTTTGATAGAAGTTTGTGGCTTACTCATGCTTCATCGACGCTAGAAGAAAATGAGTCGGTCTTATGACGCTCTCACCCTTCCAATCAACCACTCCACGAAAACCTTAAATTTCTACCCACGCGACTGACCTTCCTTAAGTCATTAACGAACTAATCACAAGATTTACATAAGGGTCCCAATGGCATTTTATCAAACAGATCACGTGAAAAATTGGTTGCAGCCGCACCTCACAACTTCCACCCCATGTCTCTCGAGGCCTTAAAAAAATTAGTTTTCATGCAAAAGACACATCACACCACAACACGGGAGATATTTGCAAAGTTCGAAAATTTGCCTTGGGAGATGAACGCAGCAAGGTATTTCTCTCTCTTTTTTTTCTATTTCATTTTTTAACCCAATTGGCGCAGATATTGTAGCCAAGGAACTCCAAAGAAAACAGTTCACATGCCCTTTTCTAATCATTCATCTGCCATGAGTACACCCAGGTAAAAAAATTCAACATTCAACAAAACTATTATTTTTCCTATATACCTGAGCACACTGCAACTAATTCTCCTAGACACATTTGCAGCTACAATATTTAGCAGAAAACATGATTTCTATGCCTTTCTGGATATCCTTTCCCTGTTGTTAAAGCTCCAGATAGGTTGTGTGAAGAAGAAAAGTGTACAGCACCTCTAAACGGACCCTCTCTGCCAAGATTTGAATGGCAAACAGAAAGGGTTTCACGCAAAGGAATACTGAAGGAGACAAATCATAAGATTGGTGGTGCAAAGGTTATAGTTCCCGTAGCAAAGGTGCATCGGAATAGAAGAAACGAAATCAATACAACAGGAACTTACACCAAATGAGGCGCCTTTTAAGCCAAAAACTTCTTCCTCAGCATATAACATACAAAACAGTGACATGCAACAACTTCCCTTTTGTTCTCGGGGGCAACGAACCAACTTCAATACAGATAGAGATCCAGATAAAACAATTTGTATAGTGATAATATGAGAAGATGTTAGGCTATAGATTTTTCTTTGTGCACAGGCTGATCAACAACAATGGTAAAATTTTAGGACGGCTATGGCCAAGGGCTTCATTCAGTACAACCCCCCAACATAGTCGTGTCCTGCCCTCACTGCCAAACGTCCTGTTCACTGCAAAACTTACAACATTCACTTGATTTTTACGCTGGTTAAAGCCTCTGGTCAAAATTAAATGCATGTATTATTGTGCAACGAAAATTAGAGGTCTGAAAGGTCGTTTAGGATGTGTCACTCTCCAAGCTATCAACTGTCAGGTTCCCTGACAAAGGTGACCACCTTCCTGCCCTATGCGTTTCTGACATTTTTATTTCTTTTTATTTTTTTATTTTGTTTTTGGTTAAGAATTGGGTACTACATCTAGCTATTATATCCATATCTGGACGGGGTGAGACTCTGGAGAATAAGTTTGGAGATTAATTCTATTTTCCGACATTTCATAGATTAGGTTCATCCATTCGCATGTATAACTTAGGAAGCACTTAAACTTTTACTAGGATTATGCTTCTCATTCATATTTTGGCGAGATCTTCTTCACAAAACCTTAAACAATATTTAAGGAAATGATTAAATATGTGGTTCTTTTATGTCTTCTTAAACCAATATTAAATTCAATGGAAATCAAGTGATCAATGAAATAGTATAATGATGAATGCTAACATCCACCTCTTTACTTATAAAAAAAAGACCTATTTTTTATTTTAGTAATTTTTCATCTTAAAAACAACGAAGATTATAGATGATAACTAAGATTATGAATGATAACTATTATCAACAATGCAATCTTCTATTTATTTAATTTTTAAAATTTTAAAAATATTATTTAAGAGATATAAATGAAAGTTATTAAGAGTATGTACTCACCAAACCCTTTCAGCTTAATTTTTTTGAAATGTTAAATAGGAATATAAGTTACAGCTGATATTATAATTTCTTTATTAAATTTTCATCTCTAAAAATATGCCATTTGAAAAAATCAAAATATTATTAAAATATTAAAAATTAGTGAGAATATAAGTTACAGTGGAAATTATAACTCCATCTCTAATATTCTTTTCAAAAACATTCCCACTTGTAGCGTTTATTTATTAGATAGATACTATGAATGGTGTGGAACACTGGCAAAGTTATTAAACAATATCCTGATAGTTTAAAGACAGCCGTCGAGCTCGTCAACTAGGAATGTATGTAAATCAGTTCAACCTTATCTTCACAGGTTTTTGTACTAAATCTTCATGCTCATCAAATGCTGGAAAAAATTCCATCATGCCAAACAACAGTATTCCTTCAATTGAGTTGGCTGGAGGATTCTATATTATAAATTCACGACGAATTGTCATCTTGGAAAACAGGAAACAGGGGCTCAATCTTCAAACCATGGGAAAAGAAAATTTGGATCAGACTCCAAAACGCTCATGGTTTTTGGGAGTAGACAAATCTCAATATCCACACTTCCTGACCCTTCGTGTCCTGGATACGCAGACATTTTACCATCAAACTTATTGGTCCATCCACTCCTCGCAGCCACTGGCCTTCCCCACCCAAAATCACTGTCATACATAGGAAATCTTGGAGAACTTCCCATGGAAACGCAGTTCTTAGGAATATATTTGTCAATTTCAATGATTGTTGGGGGCTTCTCCAATTCGGCTCGGATGTTTGGATCTTGGTGTGCTGATATGATGCGGTGCAATACCCTTGCTGCATGATCCAATCCACGCTCTAACAGATCTCCTGCTGCTACGGTGGCGCCGACCATTTGGATGGCATTGCCGAAGTATGAGCGAGGTAGTGGAGGAACTAGTCTGGGTCTGCAGTTAACCGGAAGTTTGAAGGTGGTTTTCTCAGTGGAAGAAATTCCTCGAGCTCTTGTAATGGCCTGCCATATGTGTGCACAGAGAGCTTGGAAGGAGGAGATGGTTTCATCTTTGGAAGCACTCTTGTTGGCTTGTTTCTTTAGCGCCACGATGGTTTCACTTGTGAAGTGAAATATTTTTTCCCTAAACTGTTGCGGAGAATTTTGGTGAAGGGTTCTAGTTTTGAAATGATGGAGGTTGAGGTTTACTGGAGTAGAAGTGTTGCAGAAAGAACGGGTGTGGAGTGGGGGCAGAGAATTACATGGTGTGAGTGATGATGGTTCTCGGCATAGTTGGGCCCATGATTTGATAAAATGCCAGAGTGAAGTTCCATCTATAAACTGCATGGTTTTACAGTGAATCCCACTGCAAGCCCGTCTCTCAGCTTCGTTGCCTGTTCATCAAGTGAATAAATCCGTCTGTTACGACATTTTATTACTGAAATTTATAATGGTAAAAGAATTAAAGAACAGGTCATAGACCAAGAATTTGTTTCATAAGTTTTTGGCATTGAGTGCTTTCATCTCATACGTTCTTGAAATTTTCACTTGTTTTATCATCAACTTACCTGAACAACTAAGAGGGGCAGAAACCGGCCGTCGATATTGATCGCGGCATTCAAAGCAAACAGCTGACGAACAACACTGCCCACGTTTTTCCGTCGTGACATCAGCAAGTCCAATATCTGCCGCAGCCGATGCTTCGATAAAATCGGCTCCAGTGTCATTGCAGTCAATATACACCACGCCCTCTGCGGAAATCGCCAATCTTCCGGCCAGTGGGTAAAAGTAGAGCAGAGTTTTTGCGAGAGACTCTTCTTCAGCAGCTCCACCACCGACTGAAAATCATAGCAAGTATTTTCCAAGGAGAAGAGGAGGCATCTCTGGATGTAATTGCAGGACAACATCATCAGATCTGATGAGCAAAGTTTGCATTGCTGTCTCTGCGAAGGGCGGGATGGAAATACGGTGGACTTTCGATCCAATCTATTACTTGAGCTCCAGAGATTTCTACTACACCTGCGCCCGCCATGAGATGATAAAGATTCAAGCTTTCGCTGAGGAAGATTGGTAAACGAAAGGCTTTAATAGGCGAAGATGAAACAAGACGCGTTGGAAATCACCACGTTTCTCATGTTTTGCGCTTTTGTTTTCCTATTATAAGAAAGTTCAACAACGCTAATAAAAAATATAAAATGTGCGCTGCAGAGCGGGCGGTGCCGGCCTGGAAATTGACAGGATGTTGGCTATTTTTTGGGATTATGTTTAAAAAAGTTTGGTACACGTAATGTGCACTTAACTTTAGGTGCACGTAGATACATGTAGGTATGTGGTAGCATTATTACATATAACAAAAACATATTATCCTTAATGATATGAAGGGTAGCATCATACGAACATGCTATCCTATATGGTAGATATATGGCCCCACACTTTAAATTTTATTATATATGCAAGATACCCACATGTTATAATCCGTGGTAAATATTTGATGGCAAGTTAATATTTAACTATTATGATTGGCATAACACGTGATATGTCCTTCAAGTATAGCCCCCTATCTCTTATTAAGGTTGCTCGAGACTAGAGCTACATCAAGTACTGTACTAGTGATAAATGTAAATTATATTCATGTCCAGTAATTCTTCTTGTCTACCCAAGATTTCGATGTTTCCCCACATGATTCAGTGTCTTTTAACCTATTTTTCTAGTCAGAGTTCCTTTTTATACAATCCTTTTCATAATATTTCTTCCAAAAGTAGCTAAACTCCCCTTAATATCAATTGTACCTGGAACCTATTCAAAAATAGTCACAAACCATGGCATGTTACAAGATTTACCTCAAAATCTGTGAATTCTTCTGATAGTGTATTTTCCCTTGAATCCAAGATCACTCTTCAACACTAACATGAGCATGAATGGAAACTTTTGGCATAGCTCCACCCAAGAAACACCACACGTTTTGATAGTCTTGAAACGTTTGGAAACTAATAATTTGACCAACCAACAAAATTGGAAATATTTTGATATTCCCCCCTTTTGCAGATAATTAGGCCATTTTTCATTGAGATGAATAAGGTTGAAAGAAATTTTTCCAACATGCAGACACGACTCCCATAATCGACATTTCCTTTGTTTTCAGAACAACAAATGGCTCTTGATTCCTTACCGCACCACTACTCAAACAAAACCCATTTACCCGCACTGAAATTAATAACTCAAGGTACCATAGGCATGGGAAAATCATATCTCATATATATAATTAGGGCATCATTCAAAATTTAATCCACCACATCTCGGTCGCCTTTACTTCTACTTGCACCTATCGGGGATTTAGTATTCAAAATATATATGCATCCATGATCCATTCCTACCTTTGGATTCCTAGAAAAGAGCTAAAAACCCCTTGATGACCATGCATGTTGTCCTTTAAAAGAGTCCTTAAGCATGTCGTGTATATTCTTATTGATGAAATGAGCTTCATCTGTCCAAAATTTCTCAACAAGATTGAATACTATCTCCAAACAACTTTTCCATATTCCAAGACATTTGAATTCAGCAATAGATATATCATCTTCATTGGTGACCTTGGGAAATTACCACGAGTCATGGACATTCCTTTGTATGCAAGTAATTCATATGGAGCTAGCCTAAGGATCTACTTGCAAACTATATTTTTCAACAAGGAACCACCCTAGCATAAATTTCCTTTAGCCAACTGCTTCTCCACATTCATGATTCAATTGTTGTCTTTGAGGACTAGGAACTCCTTATGTCTCGTACTGACTCAAACCTTTGTTAGTAGGATATCAACAACTTAAATGATGCACAACATATGTTTTCAAAAAAAAATGACCAACTAGACTCCTATAACCTTCAAATGTTAAAACCATTGAACATCCTATAACCCATTCCATTGCTTAGAGTAACAGATGAGTTGATTCAAGAGAACCTGATGATGACTAGTTATAACAGAAATTTCTTCTTTGCAAACACCAATAAATCATGTTGATTGCTAATTTTTTGGTGGACACGGGCCTTGTTAATGGTTGAAGAGGGAACAATCACCAACATTGTTTATGACTTAACCATGATGACACCACCTGAACTTCAACTCTTTGTTGAAATCAAATTTAATAGATACATCGGCTCATGTTGAGAGGGAATCAAGTCAATTTCCGATTAAAATTTCTTGGGGTTAAACTATCGACAAGTCCCAGGGTCTTACTTTACATAAATCAACTGTCAACATTAGAAACACTATGAGATAAGCTGTAACATTCGCAAACAATCTCCAAAGTTTCCTCACTTGCAAGTCTTCAAATTGCACTAACCTTTTTCATATCAATGATACTAAAAAATGGTGCATGTTCGCATGCTTTAAGCACACACATATATGAGGAATCAAGACTATATTCACTCAACCTAATACAAACACCATCTTAAAAAAATCATCATTCCTTATCTCTCTCCCAACAAACAACTTCTGTTTTCACTATTTTTTTATACCATTTCAGCTTAGCCTTTTAATGGCTTACAAATGTGCATGCATCTTTTTTAGTAAATAAAATGTTGAATACTTGCTTCTCGTTCTCAAAAATATTTGCTAACGATAATATCAAGCTAATGAACTACTATCTTATGTATATACATGTATACATATATATAGCACGATGATATGAAGGAAACATAATAAGGACCATGTTATTGTATACAATGGATATATACACACACTTAACATTCTATCATATAGGCAAGATAGCCACATGTTACAATTCGTGGTAAATATTTGAAGGCAGACGCAAGTGACCTGTTAATGGTTATGATTGGCACGACATGTGATATGTATGCAGCTTTAAATGAACATCCATACATTTTATGCTTTGAGTGGACATGGTGGGCACTGAGCAGTGGCACTTTAGAGAGATGTGAAACTTAATTTGAATCTGAGCACTCATCCACGCAGATAAGAGGTTTAGGTTTTGTTCACGTCTTATATAGTCTTCGCATTGTTGGTATTAATGTCTTTGTTGGACAACTAGATAATCTCCATCGAGAGAGTAATTTTGAAGGAAGTACTATAAATGAAGTGGGTAGTCTATAATATGTTAGGATTGAATTAAAAATTTTACTTGGGAAACTTGAAGCAATAATACATCTTAAAAATTTTATAGAGTATTTTATTGTCCTCAAAATAGATGTAGAGATGTGGAATTAAGAGATCGAAAAACTACTTTGATTATTTTTGAGATATTAGTAATTTTGGTGGCATTTCATGGGTGTCAAACTATGGGCTAGTAGCACCTTAGACCCAAAATGGAAGAAAATAAACAGAATTCAAAAATGATAGATCACGAGAAAATTCAAACTAAAAGTATTATTCCATATGATACTCTTTTAAACTAAAGTAGGATCAGTTGTAATTGAAACCATTACTATGTGGTGTCTCATAAGATATCTGACAAACATTGAGAAAATGGTGGTTGGTAGATTTTCCATGAGGTCTTCAATGAAATATTTTTACAAGAGAAAAAAAATCCTGGATGACTCAAACAACTTGGGTGGATGATGAAATGGCACATTGACTTAAATGCATGTCCTAATAATAGAAAAGTAAATAATAAGGTGTTTTTTATGGATAATTCTGCAATTTTATGAGTGGACCCTACCCCGTAACAAACTTATTCCAATGGAGAACAAAGATATAACAATGAGGATGGAGTGAATTTGCCTCAACCAACAGAAAAGAGGAACAATTAAAGAACAGCCAGAAAAATAGCAAAACAAAAACAAAAATAAAAAAGCTATCAGCTCATCCCTGAGACTCCTTCCCACAAGATATTAAATCCTTCTTAAGGGGATCACTAACAATATTACCTTTCTTCTTTTCCCCCTACACTAATCCAACCTGCACTAGTGTTCGGATTTACATTTTCCTTAGTCTGAACCAGAGTGACGATTTTTAAAATTCTCCTTGTCCTCATGAATTTGAGACTCCATCGATACAAGAGCGGAAGGGAATTAGTTATTTAAATATTATAATAAACATGATCATTTGACTTTATTTAGTTTTCTCTTTCTATTTGGAAAGCATTCAATTGAAAATATTAACAATACTCAACTAAATTGTAGTCTAATGGTGCATATGATGGTGCAAAAGGTTTTTCTGTTCCATCCACCAAGGTACAAATATTAGGAGATACCATGTAATAAGGAATGAGTGCATGATTGTTCTATGGGTGAATTATGTTCAATAGAACCACTTTTTCCTTAGTAGTAGCCTAATAATGTTGTGAAATGGAATGGATCATAACAAGAATAATGCTTCACATAATTGTGACTCACATGAATTTAAACATTTGAACCAAAATGGATATTGCGTTAACATTAATTAAAATCCATTAATATAATCATAACAATTGTCTTCTCATAAGGAGTTATCATATATTTTCAATGCATGAAAACAATTTTAGGATAGGAAAACTAGTGGGTTTGAAGAGTGGATGGGAATATAAGTTGAATGGTTAATTTTTTAGGATTGGAGAGATGAATAATAAAGGGTTGTCTCATATTTAATTTTTTAAATCTCCGTATGATTATATGGTTTAAATAGTTAGTGTGTCTTATTCCCTCTTTGAAGCACTCATACATAACACACTTGTCATCAAATTAGTGGGTGTATGGTGAGTACACTCCAATGCATGCTAATAACTCTTTTTTAGGCCAATAAGTTAGGATAAGACACATACAAACATATGTATGTAAGTACATGCATGCATGCATACTACATACATACATACATACAAAAAAAAACATATATACATTCATACATATATAACTGTTGCAAAGATACAAATACACGATCATTTATAATTGGAAATAACATATAGTTTTGGAGGTTTCCACCATTTTATAGAATGTGTTTGGCATTGCACTTAACTGTAACACAACATGTCAACTTAAAAATGATAGAAACATTATAAGAGTAGTGAACTAGGTATTAAGGAATATATGTGTGTGACGGATCAATATTTCATTAAAAGGACTGGTTTACATTTGGATTTTATTTACAATAATAAATATCACACTTTTATTGAAAATGTGCATGTTAAAAATAGTTTTATGGTAGATAATACAAGATTCCAGTTTTTACGGATCTGATTAATGACCATGTTTTGATGTGAATTGGATTGTTATACAAAATGACGTGTTGTGTGGTTCTAGTTTAGTAGTCCATGGAGACACGTGATATCTAGAAGAACTACAATTATTATAAGCATTTGGATCCACACTTATCTATATATGACAAAGTATAATTGTAAATATAACCATGTAAGATACCTATCTACTATAGTGAATGGTTTAAGATTTCTCAAAACCTTATTCACTCAAATATCTAATATTCACTTTCACATTTTAGTTTTATGATAGTAATTGTTATCTATACATATCATATGTTGGACTGGATAACATAGACAACTAAAGTCATGTTAGGATTTCAATATTAGATATAATTCACAAGGATTATTAGAGGATGCACCTTTATGGATGATATCTAAACGAGGGTATAGTTTCGAAGGATTGATATGATAAGACATAGACCACAAAAGAAGATTAAACTTTTTTGGGTCTAGTATCCAGGAACAATTTTCGTGAAATTCTAGTGGGATGTCGCTTTAAGGGGGTCACGAGGTAATTTTTTAATCTCTCATACTACAATATTGTAAGATATACATGGCTTTTATTTGAATATTAGTACTATGCATGGGGTTCTTATATCACAGGTTTATATATGTGTAGATATATAATGTATATTTATTATTTGTATGATGTACATATGGTATAAGTATACATTGATTATTTATAGACCCTTTTTTTTCTAGCTAATAATTTATTTATTTGTAGAACTTAACACTTGGAAAACCATTTCATTGGTTGGTATGATGACTAAAATTGAAGTTGAGTCATGACTTTAGGGTGTGTGTGTGCAAACAATAAAATTACCACAAAATCATTATTACATTATGTTCTTGAAAAAATTTATATATGTGAGTCTTAAAAAATGAAACAGTATTAACGGTGTAATCCCTTGTTGTTTCAGTTTAACATTGTTGTATTTGTGTTTTGGGTTGTGACTTATTTGATACATCCTTATGTTTCTATTCATTTTGCAGAGATCACTAGAATGTCAAATTTATTTTATACTTACGAGAAATTTTATATGTTAGAAAATAGCATGTGTTAGTGCTCACATATATTAGAAAATATATTTGTTATATCATATCATCATATTTATATACATTAAATAATGGATTGAACTTACATAGTTAATAGGTGAATGAATATTTATAGTGTTTTAATGAATCCATTTAGCTTTTGAACCTTAATTCTAGGGATGAATCAAGCTTTGTAATTTCATTGTATTTATTATGAAATTAATGAGCAATGTAAATATTTTTGTGTAAAAATTACCCTTTAATGTCATTTATTATTTGAGCAATATGATCTAGCTTTGTTATGGAGACAGAAGCAAAAGGGGTAGTGCAAATCATTTAATGCCCAAAATGATGAAAAATAATATTGGGAAGATTGTCCTTGTTGAGTTTTGTCATGTCTTACTAGTGAGAGGATATCATCATCATTAATATAGAGCCTATGATTGTTTTTGCGCATTTACTGATCCATATAGATCTTTGCACAATAAGAAAATAATTTCCCATTTGTGTAAAGGCTTAAAAAAACTCACGCGGCTTCAAATTCTTTAGTTGATTTTATCTCACTAGAGATTTTATGGTGCTTAGATCTCTAGCTCATTTGGTGAAACATATTGGTGCCTCTCTTGTAGATTTGAATTTCAATCGACTTTATAATTAATATACTATATTGCATAGATCCATTTATCGTGTGTGCATGATGTTGGATCATCCTATAAATAATTCGTAAGGACATTATTTAGCTTGTAAAGTGTGATGGAAGTGTTTCATAGGTCATAAGGTGTTATTTAGTTGTTTATGTCTATGTCTAGGCCTTTCGAATTTAAAATGACGAATTTTCCCTCCAAATTGCTAATTCAAATGATAAAGGCCATTTTAGTGTAATTTGAGGATTTTGTGTGTTTACTTGAAGATCATAAGCTTTGTAAGGATATAATGAGGTCATATGAGGTGACTAGACCATCTTTAGATTCATACATACTAAAAAGAGCTATATCATGCTGAACTAGATTCATTCTTAGGTAAAGTAACCCCCCATTTTTAATGGAATCTCATCATGAGACTATTTGTAACTCCCAACAGAGGAGAATCTCTAATGAGGGTGATGGAAAATAGATAAAAGGAATAATGGGACCGTAATTTCTCATTCATATCTGCATAAGAAGCATTTGTGAAGTTTCAAGAAGAGTTGAAAAGGATAAAAATTAGTTTTTTTGGTTTCTTGCATGGTTTTTGTGTTAACTCATATTGTGATAGTTTCTTATCTGATTTTGATGCATTTTATTTGTGCATGTAGAGGAATTTTTATTTAAGAATGAATGCAAGGTGATCTTACGCTTAGTGGTGAGCTTGTAATTGGTTATACATTGATTTTTTTTATATTTCTTGTACTTTACTAACTTTGTGACAATTTTGAGAATCTCTGCAAGATCCAAAGAGCATGATTTATGATATTTTCTAAAGAATGTGTAGTTATCTAGAGAGCGAAGGATTAGGAGTTCATCTGGTTCTATGCATTATTAAACTTTGAGGTGGCTATGACTGTGACAAACAATGTCGAAACTCTATGGTTGATAAGATTTTTGGTAACATGTGTAAGAGTCCTTAATAGCTGGGTGAGTGAGTGAAGGTATTGATAAGCAATGAAAGGTGTTGAAGCCATATCACTATTATATTCTCTTTCATGATAGGATGTCTTTGGAAAAACCCTTCCCTAAACTAGGTTTTTGATTGTTTAATGATGTGAAGGTTTATTTAGCACCATAATACACAAAAAAATGGAAAGACACCATTGTGATAACCATATGATAAGTGATTCAAGCACATAAATAATATTTCTTACCATGTAAATTCACATCTTCTTAATTGTGAAGAATTTACGTTTTCCTAACATACACCATAGAAGGGTTGGCTTAGTTGAAGATATTTTTTTTATTTTCATGAGTTACTAGTAAGATAGCCTTGTTCACATGGTTGCTACAGGACCTCATGAAATGTTTGAGACCTTGATTTGAAATATAATGAATATTATAGTTGATTCTTACTTCTCAGGATTGAATGTAAGCTACAGTTCAAGTACACTAGGGCATGACCATTAGAGACCGAAAAAATGAAATCTTGCTCCAAATTTATCAAGATAACATGCCATAGAACCTTAGAACAAGAGAGTGAAAGAATTTTATGAAACCAAGGGTTGAAATTCAACAAAATATTGAAATTCCATAGGAGAATCACAATGTACATTTCGGAAACCTAACTGTGAGGGTTGTTTAACAAAGGAACTAAGGGTTAAAAGTGGAGTTACTTCTTGAAAATTTATTCATATATCAAATGAACTAATGGGTGCTTGGATCTACATTTATTTCATCTTGAAGTTTCCTACAACATCAATTATGCATGTGAGTCCTCCTTTTAAGACCAAGTCAAGGATTCTAGAGTGAAATTCAAAAAGGTGAGCTATAGGGAGTTGTAAAAGGAGTTTGGTCATCAAATTTGGGGAACATATATAAGGTGGAAAAAGATTACTACTTAATATTATAAAGTCTTATAGGAATATGTATAATTCTACACCTTCATATGAACCAAGGATACATTTCCTCTAGAGAGAAGAGAACAATTTTATGCAAAGGAGAGAAGAATTCCAATTCTAGTTGTTGTGAATCTTTTTTGGTGATCCAATAACCATGATTTGAGGTATATTAGCAAGTTATATTCCTAAGGGATTATGGAAGAAGCTAAAACTCAAATTTTACATACTTGAGGAAGGAGGTCTAGTTGAGAAGGTTGAAGAGAAGAGTGATTAAGGTACGTGCCAATTAATATTAAATGAAGAGTGTGTTATTGGAGGATTGAAATAACATCATGGGTAGGGTATGAAGCATTAATATAATGAACAACGAATCCATTTAAGGCAATTTGATTATATAGGTAAGAATAAGCCATTATTAGACTATGAATGATCCTCAAAATGCATAGTAAATTAAAGGTGAATTATTTTCATCTTTGGATTAGTTGTGTACATGTATGAATATTGTGTTTTCTTTGCATCATTTGGTATCAAAGCATGGTGTATCACTGAATCACAACACCCTTTCGTTTGCACAAGTGTGTGTGCTTGAGCTCACAGTGTGACTAGATAAAATGGGTACTATCTCAAAGTTGTGGGGCTTTCTACTTGAGATACACCTCCAGAGAAAGATGGTTCTTTCTCCTAAACTACCTGCCACAATCTACTCTAATGTAGGAAAAACCATCTTGTCTTAATCTAATTTTCCAAGGGACCCCAGGAGAGAGAGTGCATGAAAACAAAGCCTACACTAAAGCAGCGATACACCAGAAAAGGAGGATGTGAGAATAGTCTCCAATGTGTGAAAAATAGAAGCTGAGTGTATACTAGAGGGGGAGATAACAATTCTCCACAGTCTAGCAACTACATTCAAAACAATATTTCATACACACACAATGATAATGAATCCCTACAACAACATAAGATAGACACAATATATTTACATGATCTTAAAGAGGCAAGAAGAATGCAAACAAACACAGTCGGGGAAGATACATCTGCAAACTTGTATTTATTGCTCCACTGAATGCACAGTTCAATCTATTAGAAAATAAGGGCCTACAGTACATTAGCTTCATAAAATAAATTTGACAGAGTTTTGCTACTCAAAACTATCTCCCTTTACAATGAGCCCAACACTCCAATTTATAGAATTATGAGAGGAGAGAGAGAGAGAGAGAGAGAGAGAGAGAAAATAAAAATCCTGAAATCTATCCTCCCACCACTTGCAAGATCTCATAAGTGAAGTGAAATGATGTTATGTTCCTTGCAAAAGGCCCCCCATATTGTCTTATAAGTTTCCATAGTAAGAAATGTTTTCCCATTCTTCATTGAATTCATCCCAACTACCAAACAAAACAATGTTCTGAACCTGGCCACGTTTTCAAAAAAATATCCATCAATTCTTCATAAAATTCTAGATTTCTTGATTTTTTTGCATCGGTCTAGGAACCACAATTATAATGGTACTAATTGCAATAGATATGCCATTCTAAGTGTGGAAAGCTATTTTGTGTATGCCTGGCATTTTCGTCATTTAAAAAATTCATGAAAAAAAAGAGCTCTAGGTCAAAATTTATGACCGTTTGAAGTTCAGAGGTCATGCATCAAATTTTACTTTATATTATGACTATTGAGGGTGTTTGGGGGACTCATGTCCCAAGCATACTCAAACCATGTGTGCCTCTTTCTTCTGCATCACCCGATTCAGGCTTTCCTGTCCCAACTATCCCGCCGTTGACTTGGCCATTGGGACCATTGACCTCTGCTTTTTCCACATCCCACTTGCCTTGGCTCTTTGTGTGGAAGTTTTTCCTTTTTACATTCCACGGGTACCAATTTCCCGCCCGTCCCAAACAAATTCCTCCATTCTACCCACATATCTTTTCCCTTTGTATTTCGGTGATTTTGGAAATGCAGGTCCTGACTGTCCCAATGTCCTGCAAACCACTTAGGATTATTTTATACAATTTTTCTAATTTACAGAGGCTGCGGCTATTTCAGGTTTTTGGGTCCCAAATATCCTGATGTCCCATGGACCACCTGGGACAAAATCTTCCACGCAACCTGCAATACACTAAAACAAGCCATTTTTTTGTATTTTTTCAATTTTTTCTAACTCCTTGATTTTTTACCTTGGATAGGGAAGTTAGAGAAGAGCCAAAGGGCCCCCCAAAACCTGATTTTGGGCCTCGAACCATTTCTTTTTGCTCCACCATGAGGAATTCATAAAAGATATCAAAATTTTCCTCGAGAGGTGAATTTGGGATAACACATGGATTTTTTTTTAGATTTGAATACATGCTTTTGTGGCTAATAGTGTGTGGAAAAGTGTGTGTAGTGAAAGTGATAATGAATATGAGTGGAGAGAATAGATTGAGACCATTCATTAACCATGGATATAGAATTACATAATGAAAAAACTAGAAGCAGAAAGGGAAGAAGCCAGGTTAAACAAAGTGTGTGAAGAGATAAAAGAGCAAGATAAATATAGAATATTGGCAAGGATGAGGAAAGAAAAAACATATTTTATGGAAGTAGGGGTTTTTAGACCTTGGAAATCATATGACACAGATGTTGAAGATGAAGTAGAATTAGTAGCACATATGGATAAAACGTTGCTAGAGCTATTGAGTCACAACAAGAGGAAACAAGGGAGGAAAAAAGGAAAATAAAAGAGGAAAGGAAGAAGTAGTTGGAAAAAGAGAGAGATTTAAGGATGCAAGAGGAGATATAGGAGGTGAAGAGGGATGTGGGATATTTTTTGGAGCTGATAGAAAACCAAAAATAAGTAGAGGAACTAGTTGGGATAGTTATTAAGAATAGGATTAACTAGTCTTTAGAGCTACTTATTAGGAAGATGAAGAGAGAATAGTTGAATAAAGAGATGAGAACAGAAGAGAGGAAGCTAAAGTAAGAAGAGAAGAGGGTGAGAAAGAAAGAAAAATAAGTAGACAAAGAGATAGTGTATGAAGAGGAAGACCTCATTGATAGAAATTCTCAAGGAGCTAAAGAGCCTCAAGGTTTTAACTATGACTATGTCCTTGAATTTTTGGAAGTAAGTACAAAAAGACAAGAAGAAGAGGAAATAAATGATTCCTTAAACGAATAATCAAAGATCAAGAGTGAAGACAAGATATAAGAATAATATTGTAGGAAATCTCAAGCTCACTCTAAATCAACTAAGGATGACAATGCAACCGTTAGTGTTATGACGATATAATGGAAATATATCACAAGATTGTGGAGATGGATTATTGTGGAGATGGATTATTGTAGAAGATCAGTTGAAGAGCAAGGTAGGTGCAAGAACAAATTTGGAAAATGCAAAGGACAATGAAAAGGAAAGTATAGACCAAGGAATGGAGATGAAAAATGAAGAAAAACATGATATGGATGAACAAAAGCAAGTAAATAATGAAAAAGAAGACAATATTCATGGGAAATCAGATGTAAGTAAGGAAGAACATCAACAACATTTTCAAGATGTAGGTATGATGACTAAAGAAGAAAATAAAGAAGAAGAAACCTGTGGAGTAGCATACTTCCTTTATGAAGATTATATGAAAGAATACATTCAAGTAAGGGACAAGAATGTGTCCTAAAATAAATAATTTTTAATTACATTGGACAAACATACAGTGATTACATATGCATATTTATACATGTGTTCAAGGAGGAGAGAAGCTAAATGGAAAAGTGTGGAGGTGGAAGGTCAAGAGACCACCCGCATAAACAATGAAATACTCCAACATTCCCCCCTTATTACATTATTTCTAAAAACATTAAATTTTTAGATAATGGACCCCCCTTATTCCAAACATAGTTAAAATATTATTACACTCTCGATGTACCCTACTCACCTTTGAGGTGGCATGTTAGTATTTGCCTTCTTGGTCTTGGTTACACCTTTGTTTTTCCCCACAGGATTACTAAAGGCCTAGAAGTGACTTGACCACATCTATCCTTGAGAACACCTCAGTGGTTTCTATTTTCCTTGGATTACCATGAAGTGACTTGGCCTTAACTGTACACTTTGGTGGTTTCTCATATTTCCACAAACCATTTACACAAGAGCCAAGCCCTACTTATTAATTTTCACTCCTCTTAAATTCCTTCATTCAGAAGGTACCAAATTGGAAAATTCTCTACATTTTTATTTAACGAAACACAATAAAACAATACCATGAACAATGAACACAAAAAAAAAAAGTCACCACAACAAGGGTGTGACCCCATCATAGGTGAATGATGAGAGGATTCCAATCATCCTCCAACCTCTAATATCATGCTAGTTAATTAGTGGATATAGATTTGAGGCTTAGTAAATTCCACACATTACAATGCTCTCCAACATCTTCCTTGGTCAACCTTGCTGAAATAACCTAGATGATACTTGTCAAAGAGAATATGGTGGTGACATGTATACATCAAAAATTTCCTTCATCGAAATAAGAACCATGGAAGATATTTCTTCCGCAATAAATTTCTTGTCTTCTCCTTTTTAGAAAACACAAATCATTGGATTTTCTCCAGGTCCAACAACAATCATGAATGGCTATAGTTTTATGTCACTCTACACTTTCGTATCTAATACTCTTCTTCTAATTAGTTTTTTTGGCTCAACTAAAATGTTGGTAGGGTCCATGGTGACTTGATTCTTGGTGGCATCACCGATGAGACACTCAAAATGAGTTAAGGTGATATAGGAGGGATGGTTTGATTCCTTTGTTAGCAATAATCTCCACTTTTTAATGTGCCACACCACCATGCAAGAATATGGTGTTTGAAGATTAATTCCCACAGCACGAAAAAAAAATCCCAACAAACAAAATGTACTCGTCAATGGTGGTTCAAAGACAACAGAGATAAAAGTATTCCACATCAAGGATAAAAGTGCTTCTTACACACCTTGCATGTTTGAAAGGTTTGTTTATTTGACTCCCACACCAAGGTATCCATGCAAATCAGAAAATGCTTCTATTGGTATCCAAATTTGTTCTTCCTTTCAAACAAAGTAGCATCACAGATTTGGCACGGAGCTTTGAGATAGATAGATCATTATGTGTGTCATTCGTTAGGTGGGGATGAGATCTAATTGGGCCTTTATCACTTATATTTTTGGAGAGATGGATAGCACCTTCAAGAGGATTTGTCCTATCCTCACTGTTATAGGTTATACCTTTTGACCAAGGTGAGAGGACCCGTAGTGTAAGCTTTGTTTGATGAAGGAGATGGAGATATCCTTCTTTTGCATAAATTTTATGAAGAAAACCTTGGGAAAGTATGGTCAATACTCCATAATTTAACTCTCAAGAGTTGTCACTTCTAAAATATGGAGATACTTTCAAAACAAGGCTAAGGTTACTAAAGACATTATGGGATCCAGATTGTTCTACATATTTTAGTAAATAGATTTTGTTCCTTTGTTGATATACATGGCAAACACGGGTTGTTTAGAATGGATTCATAGTTTTTGAATGATTTTGGTGGGAGATAAAGTAGGATAAAATTTATTATACTAGATCTTTGAGAAACTTCACAAAAATGGACAACTCAACAACAGAAAGCTTCAGAATAGTTAAGATGTTCCTTCAACAAGAAGGTGTGCCTCAATGGAGGCCTAGATCAACATGTTTTCACAAAATATTTGAGAATATAACATGATGGCTTGAGTTAAAAGACTTAATTAAACACTAAAATCTCTGATCAATCACGTCTAAGGTATACCCAAAGACTTACAAACAATATTTATCAACAAATGATAGTGGAGTGATTCTAAATCATTTATATCATCACATGATGAAGGATATTCTTTAAATGAAATTAAAAATGTCACTAAACTGTCACAGGGATGAGATCCTGTGTGATTTCACAAAGATTTAAATAAAAACTTGCAATAGGAATGAAAGAAACCATTTGTAGACATTCTGAAACAAAGCAGACACTAATTGCTCCAAGATTGACACAAATTAATTTCAAAATTTATTAAATTCATCAACAGGGGAAAGCTTCTAGAGAAATCTCAGTGCTCATCAATGGCTATACATCTGGAACCAACTTTAGAGGATAGAAAATATAACACAGAAGAAATTAACAGGTTATCTCGGATTGGTCCTTCAAGAAGATGAATTTTCTCAAATTTTCTCTTAAGAATTCAACCCCAACAACTTGTAAGAGTATTCTCATTGCATTTATACATTTTACTCACTCAAATTTCCCCCCAAAAGAGAAGAATATTCGAAGGACCTTTTCTTGTTACAAATTTTCCTCAGAAAGCAACATTGAACAAATTCACATCTGAAAGCTGCGAGGTGGACCAATTGTGAACTGATCACGTTTCTCAGGCCCTCGACTAATGAGTAGGATGTCACAACTTTTTGGAAATCCTTCCAATCATTTTGATTTTGTCATGTGAGAAATCCCCTTTTTAATCATTTTTCATGGGCTTTGCACAGCTGGATATGACAGGTAATCCTTTTCACTCTGGAGGCAACACCCTTTTCATATTTTGTGCCTACAACCTTCATCATTTCCTCCTTTTTCTTTTCTTTCCTCTACAACTCTGTCCCAATCCAGCTTCTTTGTTAATTCATATTTTTGCAAGTGCCTAAGAAATTCCAACTTCAAAATATCGACCTTAACAATCCTTGGACTCACAAATTAAGTTCCGAATCCATTCAATGGAACTTTACATAAAGAGACAACAAGGAATTTCATTAATAAATGATGAAAAACAGTGCGTATTTGCATCTCCAGCATTCTTAGAGAAAAAATAGCAAAAAAATAGATCCAAAACACAACAATCATTAATTCTACTCCTTTTCTACTTTATCTTATGACCATCCAAGTTTTTCCTTGGCATAATTACAAAGGAAAAGTATAGGTGAAAGTTTCCAAACAAGTGCGGGCCTTCCACGTGCCCTAGGCCCAAGAAAAATGCCTTTTGGTCTCTAAAAACAAGTCTCAGCAGAAAAGGAGCTAGTAGAAGCCTCCACGTGTCTCAATGACACACTATGAGATGGTCCTTAAAATGGAAACCCCAAGTAAGCGGGGGCTCACAATGTTTCTTAGTCTGGCAGAGTTGATAAAAATGTTGAAGGATCAGTGGAAGGTGCCATGTGTCTAGGGTCCGACACATTTTTCCTCGAGCATTGAAAAGTATAAGCAAAGGTAGACTAAGCGGAATCCTCCAAGTGTCCTCCTGGTGCTTCTTCAAAATAAAATTTAGGGGCCAGTCCCCAAATAGATGTGGTCCCTCCACATGTCCAAAGCCTTTCAAAATTGCTTTTAAAAGTTTAAGTATAGAGCGGAGCCGACAGAAGCCTCCACATGTCTCCCTGTCATAATTTTTAAGGTGGGTCTCTGAGGCAGATCCTCAAATGAGTGTTATCCCTCCACGTGTCCATTGTCTACCAAAACTGTACCAGCCATATGAATTTTTTTTCTAAGTCTAAGCAAGGCAACAAAAATCTCCACATGTCTCCCCAGGCACAACTCCAAGGCCAAACCAAAATATGAATTTTTAGATGAGCACCGACCGTCCATATGGAAAATTTTTTAGTTAAATCAGGCCTTAGAGTTTTCAAATTGCCCAATCGAGTTACATCCAACTAGAAAGGGCCACGTTTCCACAGATGCTGAGATGTAAATTTTGTTGGTGCCATTTTTGAGCTTGCACTATTTTGCCCTAAATTTTCAAATCTTTATGTGCTCAAAAATGTTTTACCCTTTGAATTGATGGTTTGAAATTCTTCCCCTCCTATTGAATGCTTAAAAAATGCTCACAAACTTGTTGTTTTTCCCTAATTTGAAAGAATAATCCAAGTTTGCCCTTTTCTATGCCCTAGTTTTCCAATTTTGCAAGCTATGCCATTTTTGCCTTTGCGAGATCATGGAAAAATTGAAATTGATCAAATCATACTTGTGTGAAATTAAAAATCCTATACCAAGCTCAAAAATGCTTGGAAATCATGCTTCAGTTGATTCAGAATTGAAAAATCTGCCATTCTTGGTGAAAAAAAATGTAATTCTAGGGCATCCTTTGAATTTTTTGCATTTTAACAGTCTTGCAGGCATCATTTTCCCATTAAATTCATCCTAAGAAGGTATTAGCAATGTGGCAGGTTTTCATTGGCTGAGGTGTGGCGGGGAAGTGTTTTAACTTTTCATTTTTTACTTTTCTTACAAATGGGGCATTTTTGGGCACAAGGACCCATTTTTTCAAAATTTACCTACGTGGCATGTTCTGATTGGTAGGTGGGATGGCAGGTGGTCGGATTCCCTCAAGGTTTTTAGACCTTATTTTGTAAACATGTTAAAGTCACAAAATGGTCTCAAGCCCCACAACTAATCGGGAGTGGACACGTGTCCTAAAAGACCAAAAAGGGAGGAGCGGGATGATGGGGGACTTAGAGTTTTTTAGCTCTATTTATATAAAGTTTCAAAATTAGTTTTTCCCCACTCCAATCAGAGGAGGACACATGGCATAAATTTTGAGTGAGGTGATGGGCCGGTAGATGCAAAAGGGAATTTTTTCCTTTTGTGAAAATAAGGCTTAAAATTAAAAGATTGGAGTGTGGCCCCATGGCCAATCATAGGTGGACACATGTCCAACAAAGGTAGAGCAGGTCAGCGGCCCAGCCGAAGGAAAATTGAAAATTTTCCCTTAGCAAAAATGGGAGTTAAAATGAAATTTTGGGCCAAATCTCCATAATGAATCAAGAAAAGACACGTGTCAAAAAAGGCAAAAGGTGGAAGAAGGGGAAGAAGGAAAATTTTATGACTTTTTTGCCTTTAATGTCTAAAAGGTGAAAAATGAAAAATGGCTCCGCTCCAATCCAGGTGAGACACGTGTCACATTTTAAGGGTTAAAGGCGGGCAAAGCGGGTTGGCGGGCTGGCGTAGGCAGGAGAGAATTTTTTCCAATTTTTAAAGAAGTCTTAAAATCAAAATTTGGAGCGTTGGCCCACAACGAATCACAAGGAGACACATGGCGAGGGAGAAATCAGAGGTGTGGGCCTGCGGAGAAAAAAGTGAAATTTTTTCAAGTTTCTAAAAAAGGTCAAAATGCGCAGAATTGAAGCACGATCCCAATGGGACCCACCATGTGCCATTTGTCAGCTCCAAAATTCAAAGGTGGAGAGGTGGAGAAAAAATTCAATTTTTTCCATTTTTTCAAAAATGTCAAAAAGACAAAAGGTAAGCCCAAATTGATTTGCAATCATTTTTTGCCATGTGTCTGGCATTATCCAAAAATTTAAAAAAATAACTCAAACTTATTTCTAAGTTCCGCATCTTCCATGTGGACGTCCAGGATTAAAAGATGGATAAGATCAATGGTTTCTGTGCATCCATTTTTTTTTACCACCATGGGAGCTCTAGGAAGCATGGAATCATGATTTTTACATCAAAATTCATCAAATTAATAGTGATTTTGTGTTGTCTTGGCCTTCTAGAATCAGTGGCATCACTTTCATGGCTTAATTCTTTGATCTGAGATGTTTTTGATGTAATTTTTTGCCCCACCCCAAGTAAAAATGTGAAATGACAAAATCAAAAGTTGCAGAGGTAATTTGAAAAGGTAAAAGGGTAAGAATGATGAGTAAAAGGTGTCTACATGCCTCAATGATGAAAAACGTGCCTCCAGGATCGATAATGATCCAGATATTTGTAATGATTTAATCTTTTTGGGCACACTTGGCAACCTGCAATTTTTTTTCTATTTGATGTCATTTTCATTGAATCATGAGGATTGTTTTGTAACAAACTTGATCCCATGGAATATTATTTTCTTGGGAAAGAAGGATTTAATGTGGCATAAGGTATATAATGCATTTTGGAGAAATTGTAAAAGAGGGTTGGGAAGTTGAAAATCACAAGCTAATTCTAAGAGAAAGCTCATTTTTCTGAAAAACCCACCAAAGAATTAGAATAATTTCTTCTATGTTTGATCTTCATGTATGTGAGTTGGTTACAAGTGTATAGCCATCACACAGCTCTGAGATTGTTCATGAAACTCTTCCTTGCTAATGAATCTAACAAGATTTTGAGTTAGTATGTGTTTTTCTAGGTAATATGATGTCTGTTATCTTTTTTAAATGCCTATAAATAGTTTTCATTGTTCTTGTTGTAATATTGCATTGAAAGTCTTTAGAAATCACACAGAATATCCATTTCTTGTTGATAGTTTAGTGGCATTTGAAATCTCATGTTCAGAAGATCCTTCATCTAATAAAGAGATAAACAAATTTAAAATCAATTTACCTTCCTTGAATGTAGACATTGTTTGTAAGCCTTTGGGGGTACCTTAGGCATGGTTTGATCAAGGAATTTTGTGTTTAATTGAGTTCTTTACTTCAAGATTTTGTGGTGAATTCTCAAATATTGTGTGAAGAGTATAACCTGGGTTTCCATTTATGCTTCTTTTGGTTGAAAGAATATCTTGATTATTTGAGGCATTTTATCTGATAGTTGTTCAAGTATTGTTGAGGTTGTCAAAGATCTGATATATCCCAGTTTGTCTTGTCAACACCCCACCAAAAAATTCAAACAAACAAATCCTACCCATACTACCCCTGCATTGCATTGTGTGTCAACAAAAGGATCTAACCCATCTACAAAAATTCACGAGGAAAATCAAGATCATACAATGTCTTAAGTAACCCTTTCCTTGCATTGAAAATATCTCCATGATCTGGGAGTGACAACTTGTGAAAGTCAGATCTAGAGTGTTGATCATATTTTCCCAAGGCCTTTTTCATACTATTTGCATAAATTGAGGGATATATTCATCTCCTTCACCATTCAGGGGTTATACTATAGGTTCTCTTACCTTGGTTGAAAGGCACAACCTAAAATAGTGAGGTTCAGATCAAATACTTTCTAAGTGTTATCCATCTCTCCACAAATCTAAGTGTCAGTTAGATCACCTCCCCGGCTACAAAATGACACACATCATGATCTATCTGAATTCAAGCTTCATGCCATATCTCTAATGTTGGTCAGACTAAAAAGGAGAAAAAATTTGGGTACCAACAAATTTGATGGGGAAAAACACTCTCGTCAAACACTAAAATGCTGGAAAATCACCATTTGAACTCAAAAATGAGTCTTTCTTTCAAGACATAGAATTTGGAAATGATATAAGACCCAAATATGATCCTCTAAACTATATCCAATCACGTTTCCACATATGTTTGGGAAAAAAAAAGATAGGGACAACAAAACATGATTGTGGAAAATGGAAGGAAAGGAAAAAACTCAAGTTTATGACCAAGTTACAGACTCTTTTACGCAGACAGGGGAATGAAAAATAAATTATGGACTTTTAAGTGATCCTTGACCAAGGAAGGGATTGATCATGGCAACCAAATTGAGGAAAAAAATTTCATGCATTAATATGGGGAGATAGAAAAGATGACAGAGCCTGAAAACTAAAGAATTTTAAGGATAAATGAGGTGAGATCAATTTGAACACCAACATCAGCTCCGAATCGAGGATGGGCACTCCTTGCGAGTGCCACAGAACAAATAGAGCAGACCAAGTGCCAAAAAGTAACCATTGGGAAAAATATTCAAAGAATAGGCTTGCAGAGGGGAACAAATAATAACCGACTCCCCCAAAGATGAACTAAGAAACCAAAAAAATGGCCACCAAGGACTAGGACAAACAAAAACAGAAAAAATGAAAGGAGAAAGAAACCAAAATACTATACACTATACAATGGAGTACACTGATTCAAAGAAAAAAATCAAGGAAAAATTTCAAGTTCCTACCATTCTAGATATGACCATGCTAAGTAGTTCTAATATGTCTTTAACAACTGGTCATATGATTGTCTCTCTTTTCCATCCAAGTCACTATCTGACCAAATTTTTTCAGGCTTACCCCTTGTTCCTAGGCCAAGTTTTTTAACATCCTTCGAGGTTACATCAAAAATCAAAGTCTCATGAAAATAATCCTGCTCATTATACCAACATCATTTAATTCCATATTCCTTGAAAAAAGCATAGCTCACAGAGTTATCAATATTAGTATCTGCATGCAATACTTCATAGGAAGCATTGTTGGGGTCCTCAATAAGATATAACATTTTCTTTTCACCAAGTAACTTCACAAGGTTGCCTTCAATTGTAATGTTGGCAAGATACATATCCATCTGAACACTTCCACCAAAACTTGCAGCCCAATTTCTTGATAACATCATGCCCCATTTGGCAGTGCAATCAACAATAACAACATCAAGTTTCAAGTTCTTACCTAGATAAGCTGCAACTTATACCACCAAACCTTTTACACACCCTACAACTGGCACCTCTGTAGAATCCATTGTAGTACACTTGCCATAATTTGTTGTCACTTTAATTGTCAACTCATTCATGACATCTAGAGGCATAACATTTCATGATGCTCTGGAATCCACCATACAATTGTGCAACATTCTGTCCTTAATAATCAGCATTGTAAAAAATGGATCAAAATTTAATTAAGACTCAACCAAATATGTTCCCAAATAAAATTCAAGTGGTTCAACTAGTTCTTCCAGTACTTGGGTTTTTTTCAACTCTATAATGGTAGGAGGAATGTAAACATTTCTACCTTGGGTGACCTTTTCTTATCTAAACCCCAAATATTCAAATGTTCTATTCCTATGCTCATGAATGCTAAGAAATTCAACAATAGGAACAAAAATCTTGATCTGACTCAAGATTTGGGCAATGTCACAAGGAAAATATTTCAGTAATGCAGTGTTAGGAGGAAGTTTTACAAATACATCTAATGGCACAAGATTTTTTACTTTCTAAGCATGGGGAAGAAAAAAAGTTCTACTTGAGACAACAAGGCCTTTCCCAGATGCATCTTTCTTTGGAGTTTCTTTTAGGATACTCGTAAGAACTAAATTTTTTGGTTTTGCTTGAGGCCTCGCACCTTTTGCAACTTTATTCCTAGTATTATATTATTTTTCATGGCCATCCACAACATTCATTAATAACTACCTATCCTCCTCAAAAGGGATTCCTCCATCATACTTCTCAATCATTAATGCCCTTATGTATTCAAAATCATTATTAGGAAAATTCAAAAGCTTGCACCATATAAATTTAAGAAGTATTTGTTGGAGGAAGATGCAATACCCAGTGAATGCAATCCCTAAAAATCTTTAACAGTTATGGCACTCATTAGTTTAGTTGAGGTTGCTCCCTATTGTGAACTTGTGGAGGAATCCACCATGCATGCATCATCATCAATTTTATCATCATTATCAACCTCTTTAACTTGCTGATCTACTTCACATGGAGGGTGGGGAAAGAAACATTTTTCACACCAATCAATTCCATTTATCTCTTCAACAACAGTAAATATAGTATTTAGAGGATCATGCACTACTCTATTTTCCCTAGCTTGGGTTTTCCTAGCTCCCATGGGTCCTTTAACTTGTTCATCATATCACTGATCATTTCTAAGATGATTTGTGAATATTTATTTTCCTTGTTTCCTATGCTGACCTTGAGAACCCTGTCCAATTCCTTTATCTTCCCTGGCTAGCTTGTAAGATATTTCTTTGATAGCCATGGCCAAAGTATTTATAAATTCCTCAAGATCCATAACCTTACTTGAATGATACTTCTCTGGGTTAATTAGTTTAATACCCTCTCTCTTAGGAGGTTTCCTAACGGCTTTAATGTTGCTCTCAATTTGAAGAGCCATGGTAAAGGCCTACCTCAATGTTCCACAGTTCTTATCCCTCAAATAGTAAGCAACTTTCTTATCAAATGCATCTAAATAATTTATCAGACATGATTCATCACATGGCCTCAAATTAACAGGTACTCTTCTCAATGTTTTTTAAATCTTGTATTTAAATCATGCACCGATTCATTAGGATTCTATTTTATATTTTCAAATTCTTATAAAAGAAACCTAGTAGTTGTTTTATCACCATATTTACATTCTAAAAGAATTCTTCATCTCAATCCAAGAATCAATGGAATTATCTAGCAAAGATTTATACCAGTCCCTTGCATCTTATTATAGAGTATGGATAAATAATTTAATGTATACATCCTCAAATTCTATTTCAAAGTCCTCCATCATATTGACAAAGAGCTTCAAGTGTTGATCACTAGTGATTGCATTATTTCCTTGAAACTTATGCAATTTATTTCTTACATCTTATGGCACAGCATTTGGATAGCCAACCATACCTCTAAAATTGATGGGACCAAAAGTATTAACAACAAATGGAGGTTTGGGTGGAGGCTGAGCCATATTATTTTGAGGAGGTGACATTGGAGGAGATGCAAACTGATGGGAAGAGAGAGGTGTGTGTGGTATAGGGATGTAATTTTAAGAATGATTTCCCTTTAAAGGCTTTATTTCTTAGAAAACTCTATTAGATTTTGAAAAAAACTAGGGAAGATTGAGAAGCAAATGTTTGAAATACAAAAGAAGGACCCTCTCCAAAAGGAGATTTCAATTCAACAAAGAGAATACCTGATTCAGAAGCACTTGAGGAAGTATTTCAATCTTCAATCACAGGCTGATCAGTTTCACCAATAGAGATCTATTTTTTTGATGCTTGATCTCCAATAACCTTCCAAATTATTCTTCCTTCTGAATTAGACTTTCCCAACTCTTGAAACAACCTTATACTAGGGTCCCTCGTGAAGACAAAACTTCTTCCTTCCGTATTTGTAGAGATTAATGACAAATCTTACTTGATATATGTTAAGACACTGGTATTTATTAAGAATTTAAATAGCACGGAGTCGCCACTAAGGATTTTCACCTTTGTTTGTGCAAAAGCACTATGAAAAGACCTATAAATGTCTGTCAATACCAGATTCATGCAAAGATTACAATATCTTCTCTTCTTCTACCCAAATTTATCAATGATGATACAAACTTTAGTGCAATAACTATATAAGATGGAAATGTTGCACACAGAACTTACAAATTTGAAAAATTCTTACAAATCTGAACAAAGAAAGATGTTTCAGTAATGTATCAGCACTTACATCACATAAGAGACATTACCACGGTCAGTAAGTGTACACCTTTATTTCAAATATTCCCTGGAAATAGCACCACCAGTGTTGGTATTGTCATCACCTATCCAGCACTATGATAATTCTCCACTGGGAACTCCTTGTGCTATGATTATTTACTAATGCACAACTCTTAGTTTGGTGGATGTAATATGGAAACACAACAACAAACATAACACAAGAATACTATAGACTATGATACAAAGGAATGATGACAAATCTGAAATATAAGTGTAAGTTATAATATCAACATGAAATTGTTACAATCTCATCCATGAGGTACTTCAAGTGTTACTAACTTCACTTTCCTTCCAACAATAACTATGGGAGAAACTTCACAATTACACCTCTTAATGGCTTCTTTAACACAATTACTTATACAATATTTCTCACTACTTCCTTCTATACTAAATAAGGGGGGTGGCCTCTTTCTTTATAGAACTTTCAGGATTATCCACCTTATCTCTAAGATAGGATAAGAAATCTACTCTGATGAATCATATTCCATACCTTAACTCTTATCTTTACATGTAAGCTTATCTTTTAAGATAAGATAAACCTTATCATTTCACATGGGTTCCACCTTTTTAGACTTTTTACAAATAAAATACACAAAATATTTATGACATCAGTCCTTGCCCTTATTACTAATATAATATTTCTAATTCCTAATCATGTAGACCCTACTTCTCTACTTACCCTAACTTTGACATTTTAACATTACCGAACCACTTACAACAAATATTTACTTTTTACGACAACATTCCTATTGTACTTTTGACTATTACCATAATATACATTATTGGCGGCATCGTACCGAAAACACCATTATCTTCTATTGGACGCTACTACTAATTATATTAACAACATCATGTTCCTAATTCATACATTAATGAAATAGAAATTACAGAGGAAAATGTTAGTGTCAACAGTATCCAAAATATTGATCCCTTTAAAACTGAGCAACATTAAAGATTTGGCATGGAGCTTAGAGACAGATAGATCATGATGTGTGTAATTTTTTAGCCAAGGATGAGATCTAACTGGACCTTTATCACTCATATTTTTGGAGAGATGGATAGCACCTTCAAGAGGATTTGACCTATCCTTACTGCTTTAGGTCATGCCTTTCGACCAAGGTGAGAGGACCTGTAGTGCAACCTCTGTTTGATGAAGGAGATGGATATATCCTTTTTTTGTAAAAAATTTATGAAGAAAACCTTGGGAAAGTATGGTCAAAACTCCATAATTTAACTCTTAAGAGTTGTCACTTCTAAAAGATGGAGATACTTTCAAAACAAGGCTAAGGTTACTGAAGACATTATGGGATCTAGATTGTTTAGCATATTTTAGTAAATAGATTTTGTTCCTTTGTTGATTTAAAGGAAAAACATAGGTAGTTTAGGATGAATTCTTGTTTTTTGAATGATTTTGGTGGGACATTAAGCGGGATAAATTTTATTATAAAAGATCTTTGAGAAACTTCACAACAATGGACAAATCAACAACAAAAAGCTTCAGAATAGTTAAAACGTTCCTTCAACTAGAAGGTGTCCTTTAATGGATGCCAAGATCAAAATGTTTTCACACAATCTTTGAGAATCTAACACAAAGGCTCAAGTTAAAAGAATCAATTAAACACAAAAATCTATGATCAATAATGCCTAAGGTACACCCAAAGACTTACAGACAATATTTATCAAAAAATGACAATGGAGTGATTTTAAATTGTTTATCTCATCATAGGATGAAGGCTCTTCTTGAAATGAAATTACAAATGCCACTAAATTGTCACAAGGATGAGATCCTATGTGATGTCACAAAGATTTCAATGTAAGATTGCAACAAGAATGAAAGAAACCATTCGCAGACATTTTGAAACAAAGCAGACACTAATTACTCCAATATTGACACAAATTAATTTCAAAATTGCTTAAATTCATCAGCAGGGGAAATATTCAAGAGCAATCTCAGTGCTCGTCAATGGCTATACATCTGTAACCAACTTGACATGATAGAAAATATAACACATAAGAAATTAACAGATTATCTCGGATTGGTCTCTCAGGAAGACGAATTTTCTCAAATTTTATCTTAAAAATTCAACCCCCGACCACTTGTAAGAGTATTCTCATTGCATTTATGTACATTTTACTCACTAAATTTTCCCCCCAAAATAGAATAATATTCAAAGGACCTTTTCTTGTTACCAATTTGCCTCAGAAAGTGACATTTAACAAATTCACATCTGAAAGCTACTAGGTGGAGCAATTGTGAACTGATCACATTTCTTAGGCCCTCAACTAATGACTAGGATGCCACAACTTTTTGGAAATCCTTCTAATCATTCTGATATTGTCATGTAAGAAATCCCCTATTTAATCATTTCCCTGAGCCTCTGCATAGTTGGATATGATGGGTAATCCTTTTCGCTCTCGAGGAAACACCATTTTCATCTTTTGTGGCTACAACCTTCATCATTTCATCCTTTTCCCTTCCTTTCTCTTCAACTATGTCCTGCATCTAGCTTCTTTAGTAATTCCCATTTTTGCAAGTGCCTGAGAAATTCCAACTTCAAACTATCAGCCTTAACAATCCCTGGACTCAAAAATTAAGTTCCAAATCCATTCAATGGCACTTTACAGACAAAGACAACAAGGAATTTCATCAAAAAATGATGAAAAATAGTGCGTATTCACATCCCCAGGAGTCTTGGAGCAAAAATGGAAAAAAAAAGATGCAATACACAACAACCGTTGATTCTGCCCCTTTTCTAATTTATTTAATAACCATCCACATGTTTCATTGGCACAACTCCAAAGGAGAAGTACAGGGGAAAGTTTCCAAACAAGTGTGGGCCTTCCACGTGCCCTGGGCCCAAGAAAAATGCCTTTTGGTCTCTAAAAAAAAGTATCAGCCAAAAAGGAGCCAACGGAAGCCTCCATGTGTCTCAATGACACGCTTTGAGATTGTCCCCAAAAGTGGAAACCCCAAACAAGCATGGAATCACCACGTGTCTCATTCCAGTAGAGTTGATAAAAAGGTTGAAGGATCAATGGAAGGCTCAATATGTCTAGGGTCTGAGACAATTTTCCTTGGCCCTTGAAAATTCCAAGCAAAGGAAGAGTGAGCAGAAGCCTCCAAGTGTGCTCCTAGTGCTTCTTCAAAATAAAATTTAGGGGCTAGTCCCCAAACAAGCACAGTCCCTCCATATGTCATAAGCCTTTCAAAATTTCTTTGAAAAGTTTAAGCATAGAGCGGAGCCGACAGAAACCTCCACATGTCTCCCTGTCGCAATTGTTAAGGTGCGACCCTGAGGTAGATTCTTAAACGAGAACTAGCCCTCCATGTGTCCATGGTCCACCAAAACTACACCGGTTGCATAAAAAAATTGTCTATGTCTAGGCAAGGTAGCGAAAATCTCCATGTGTCTCCTCGGTACAAATCTAAGGCTAAACCAAAAGGTGAATTTTGAGATGAGTTTCGGCCCTCCACATGCACAAGTTTTGAGTTGAATCAGACCTTAGAATTTTCAAAGTGCCCCATTAAGCCACATCTAACCAAAAAGGGTCACGTTTCCATAGATGTTGAGATGTAACTTTGATGGGGAAAAACACTCCGGTCAAACCGTAAAATGTAAGAAAATCACCATTTGAGCCCCAAAATGAATCTTTCTTTCAAGATAGAGAATTTAGAAATGATGTAAATCCCAAATATGATCCTTTGAGTTGTATCTAATCATGTTTCCACATATATTTGGGACAAAAAAGATAGGGACAACAAAACGTGACTATGGAAAATAGAAGGAAAGGAAAAAACCCTGAGTTTATGAACAAGTTATAGATTGTTTCACACAGATAGAGGAATGAAAAAAAAATTCTAGACATTTAAGTGATCCTCAACCAAGGAAGGGACTTATCATGGAATCCAAATGCAAGAAATATTTTTCATGCATTATTACAGGGAGATAGAAAAGACGACAAAGCCCGTAAACTGAATAATTTTAAGGATAAACAGGGCGAGATCAATTGGAGCACCAACATATCCACTTAAATAAACATTAACCAAATTCATGCTCCATGTTTCAAACACCAAGATAGAGAACCTGCATCCAAAATCTTTGTAAAATTAGGTCCACACACAGATCCATGCACCATTCCTCCACAAGTTGTTTTCAGAAAATATTTAAAATGCACCCTCTACAAGTTGTTGACCATAAGCTCTAACATGATAAGAATAGATACTAGGGTCACTTTGATTTCTAACTAAATTCCAAAACAATACACTTGTTTGAAAGTGTTTCCCATGTCAAAGTCATATCTTTGATTCCTCAATGAAGGTCTCCATATATTTACATAACATGGAACACGTCAGGGAGCTCTAATACCAATGTGTGAAATTAAATAATGTTTAATTACATTGGATGAATATACAATGATTACATATACATATTTATACACATGTTCAAGGAGGGGAGAAGCTATATGGACAAGTGTGGAGGTGGAAGGTTAAGAGAGCACCCACGTAAATAATGAAATAATCCAACAGAATGCAGACAAATATGATGAACTAGTCAAAGATGAAGGTCAGACAAGAATGAAGATGAAGAAGCAAAGAAATTGGAAAAATAAGAAAAAGAAAAATCTACGAGGTCTAATATTTCCTACCCCTAGAGTATGATGCAGGGGCATCCTATAAATAAGTCAAAAGGATATTAGTTAGCTAGTCAAGTGTGATGGCAATGTGCCATAGGTCATTAGGTGTTGTTTAGTTGTCTGTGTTGGTGTCTAGGCCTTTCAAATTTCAAATGAGGTATTTCATGTCCAAATTTCTAAGTTAAATTATAAGGACCATTTTAGTGTGATTTAAGGATTTTGTGTATGTACTTAAAGCTCATAAGCTTTGTAAGGGTAGAATGAAGTTTTATGTGGTGACTAGAACCTCTCTAGAGTCATACATACTAAAAAGAGATTTATAATGTTAAACTAGAGTCATTCTTAGGTAATTTAACCCCCCCTTTTGAATGGAATCTCAGCATGAGACTATTTATAACTACCCAAAGGAGGAGAATCTTGAATGAGGGTGATAAAGAACAGATAAAAGGCATAATTCGACTATAATTTATCATTCCTATCCAAATAAGAATCATTTGTGAAGTTTAAAGAAGAGTGGAAAAGGAGAAAATTTAGTTTTGTTCATTTCTTGCATGGTTTTTGTGTTAACTTAGAGTATGATAGTTCCTTGTATGATTCTAATGCATTGTCATTGTGCATGTAGAGGAATTTTGATCTCATAATGAATGCAAAGTTATCTTAATCTTAGTGGTGAGCTGGTGTTGTAGTACATTGATTTTTGTTCATAGTTCTTGTACTTTGCTAAATTTGTGACAATTTTGAGCATCTCTACATGATCTAGAGAGCATGATTTATGAGTTTATCTGAAGAATTTGTAGTGATCCCTGAGCTAAGGAGATGGTAATGTGCTCCAATCTTTGGAAGGTGTAAATTTTAATGTAATGTCTATGCATGTTGAAATTTTGAGGTGGCTATGACTACGAAGAACATTGTCGAAACTCTATGCTTGATACATGATATGTTAAAACATGTATAAGATTCCTTAATAGCTGGGTGATTGAGTGAAGGTATTGATAAGAAATGAAAGGGGTTGAAGCCATATCATTGTTATCTTCTCTTACATGACAGGGTGTCTATGGAAAAACCCTTCCATGAATAGTGTGTTGATTGTTGAACAAGGAGAAGGATTCTTTGGCATGACACCATTGTGATAAGCATATGAATAAGTGATTTGAGTACAAAAATAATATTTCTTTATTTGTAATTTTATGTCTTGCTAACTGTAAAAAATATATGTTTTCCTAACATACACCATAGAATGGTTTGATTGTTTAAAGAGGATTTGTGTGTTTTCATGAACTACTACTAAGAGAACTTGTTCACATGGTTGCTACTAGACCTCATGAAAAATTTGAGACCTTGAGTCATAATATACTGAATATTATAGTTGATTCTTGCTTCTCGAGCTTGACTGTAAGCTACATTTCAAGTACAACTACAACATGACCAATATAGACCCAAACAGTGGAATCTTGCTCCAAATTTTATCAAGTTAACATGGAAAATAACCTTATATGATATAATGGAAAAATTTAGAAAAGCTTGACAGTCCATAGGAGAATCTCAATGTACATTTTGGAAACCTAATTGTGAGGGGTGTTTAACAAAGAAACCAAGGGTTAAAATTTGAGTTACTTCTTTAAAATTAAAACATATATAGAATGCACTAATGGGTTCCTGGATCTTCCCTTGTTTCATCTTTAAGTTTTCTACAACATTAATTATGCATGACAATCCTCCTTCTAAGACCTAGTCAAGGGTTCTATAGCAAAACGCAAAAAGGAGAGCTATAGGGAGTTATAGAACGAGTTGGGTATTCAAATTTCGAATACATATCTAAGCTGGAAATAGTGTACTAGTGAATCTTAGGAGGTATTCTAGGAACCTATAGAACTTTACACGCACATATGAACAAATCATTCATTTCCTTTAGAGACAACAAAACAATTTTATGCAAAGGAGAGAAACATTGCAAGTCTAATTGTTTTGAATCAGTTTTGGTGATGCATTTACCATTCTTTGAGGAGTATGACCAAGGTATTTTCCTGAGGGAGTATGGAAGAAGCTAAAATTAACAGTTCTCATATTTGAGGAAGGAAGTTTAGTTGAGAAGCTTGAAGAGAATATTGAGTAAGGTTGTGCCAAGTAATCTTGAATGAAGAGTGAGTCATTGGAGGATTGAAATAACATCAAGGGTAGGGTACGAAGCATAAATATAATGAACAATGAAGCTATTTAAGGAAATTTTATCAGATAGGAAAGAATAAGACATTATTAGACTAAGAAAAATCCTCAAAATGTAGAGTAAAGTAAAGTTGGATTGTTGTCATATTTGGATTAGTTGTGTACATATATGAATATTTTGTTTTCTTTTCATCAGCGTAGTTTTTTAGAATCAAATTTCAGACTATTGAACACCATGGATCATATCTTCATGACGCAATAAAGTATGTTGTCATTGTCAATGATGTCATGATAAAAATCCATTATATTCAATGTTTGTGTCTTGCAATATTAAATTCAATGCAATAACATATGTTGTCATTTTTAATGTTAAAACATAACATTAATTACATTTTATTTGTTATTTTTATCATCGAGTGTTTAATTGGAGTCATTTATTAAAAACTATTCAATGAATATTTTAAAAATTCCCAAAAAAAATTTCATTTCAATTGTACGCATTATCTCATGTACATAACATCCAAGCCCAATTTGTGGCGGTGATTACAAATATAGTCTCATTTTAGCATTTCGATGAGTTAATAGCTACCAAAATTAGACGATGGATGAAATTGAAGGTACATGACATTCAATATCCCCTCACAAGTAGTTAGTGATGGGGTCACAAAATGGAATATCAGTGAATAAATTGTTTAGAAACAAATTCTAAGACTGTAATTAAGAAGTAATGGAAACGAGTTATGATGTGTGAGATTAATTGACCTTGATCAAGTGAAAAGTCTATATGAGAATGAGAACTCAGTCTTTTCACTACTACATGAGGGGTTTTTTTGAGACAATATTTAGAGATGAAAAAGTTATTTTCTCTCTAACTTCCTCCTCTAACTGTCCCCTTCTATTAACGGTATTGTTTAGTATTAATTAATTTGAATTTTATAGGGTAAAGAAAAATTTGTTCACGTTATTGTCATACTTACATCTGTTGCGTGGCTAGAGATAGTGGGGTGTGTAGGGACAGCGATGTCCACAGCGGATCACCTGTTTCATTTTCACTAATGTAGATAACACATATCTACTTTAGTAATTATGAATAAAAGCGTTTCAGAAAGTTTAGGAAAAAATTATATCAGATCATTTGGCCATTGACATGGTTCCTGCAGACGCGAAGTGGGTATTTGGTCATCCGTTCACCAAATACCAATATATGATCATGTAAGCGCGCCTTCTCCATTGCAAATAACAAATTTTTTGTATAAATGACAAGCAACAACAATAGTGAGTTCAAAAACTTCCTGAAAGTGTTTTAATGGGAGATGGGCTGGTTTTACTCAACTTTTGAGGAGCTGAGGTTTGTTAAGTACGCAAGGAACAGTCAAAGAGCGATGAGATTATTGTAATGAGAAGATGCAATCTACACTAGGGCACAACTTCTATATACCAGGATCTACTTTCGGTCTTGCTGACATTAAATTCTGAAAGAGGGAAACCATTCCCCAAAACAAAGACCCTCAACATTGTTTCCAATATACTGCTTATACGACACCACAATTTCAACACTCACCTTGGTATGTAAAATGTTTATTGAAACCTTCTTACTTTCGTTCTTTTCCATGTGCCTTGTACACTTGAGTTGGCCTAATGGTGAAGAACATGTGCTCTTGAAATAGAGGTCACAAGTTCAAATCTTGAAGGGGGTAGGATATGTGCTCCTCGTTTGTAGCAAAGTTAGTTGCCTCCCGCATGTGAGTATGAGGTAGTGCCATATGCTATAAGCCACTTGTAGACCCAAAAACAGGCCGCCCGGCTATGACATATGCAAACTCTAAGGATGTAGCCTTTTGCTTTCAGAAATTTTTGTAAGCCTGGGACTGATATTGTTAATGATGGCTATATATTACCTCAAAGATAGATAGTATGATATTTTCATTAATTGATATATTTAAAGATTCAACGTTAGATCTCTTGTTTTGTTGGATTCCCCAAAATAAATCCCAAACTGATATATATATATATATATATATATATATATATATATATATATATATATATATATATATACATGTTGTGAACAGATTGGTGATTTGGCAAGCTAAAAGCCCTAAAATGTCATAGATTAATGTTTGAAATGGATGTTTGATTATTTTTCTTATTTACAATAGGTTTGTGGCATTTTAATATAGAGATGGAAACTTGGTTTAGTATGTTATGCTAAAGGCCATAGGAAGTTATTAGAAATATAGTATTTGTAGTGTAGGTTTGATAAATTTAAATAGAACACACATTATAAGAGTGAACACTTAATGGTTTTTTTAGAAAACTAATAATGTGTTGGTATGTTAATGATACTAAGGGGATCATATCTAGAGAGGAGTAAGACCTATATATTTAGAGTTGAAGGTGATTCAAAGTTGTCATTATTTACATTCCATGTGAACTAGTACAACCGCAAGTTGACTGTTATGAATGTTGTGATTTCACTATAAATTGAAAGTGAAAAGAGAGTTGCTATTATTTAAGATGTCATCTTAACTAATCAACGAGTCATTGTTTAAGCTGACTAAAGAGAAAGATGAAGAGATTGATGAATTTAATTGATTTTTGGTAGTGCTTGTTGATAATGACAGGCAAGTTCATACAACATTATTGGACTCAAACCTAATGTAGAGATGTGGTTTGAACCGTATTGTTGCTATGTAGCTGATTAAATAAAATGTGGAATAAGTAGTAGTTAATCTAACTACGAAGAACAATAAATAACAATAAATAAATGCAGTAAATAAATATGGAAAGTGACCCAAACAACTAAACTAATAAAAATATGAAACCCTAATTGACTAGTAGGGTTCATAGGAGCTTACATGATTTGGAGGTTGTTGTGGAATGTGTCGTAAAATAAACTAAATATTTTTGAGGCAGGAGAAAACATGCAAAAGTCCCAAAAAAGGATGGATCTGATATTTCTGAAGGGACTAGGGTGTCTACCAGAGGATTAGGGCACCTACAGGCATCCTAGTCTGGATTCTGGGCACCCTAGTCTGTGCAAGAGGTCCAAGAGTGAGCTCTGGAGGGTCAAAATATCATATAAATACTTCTCTCCTTATCGTGTATAACTTGCTACTATGTTCTAGATGTCTCCAACAATCAATGATGACAGAAAAACCTGCAAAACCCCAAAACAAACATTCAAAACCTAAAAAATAAGACTGCAAATGAAGGGGTCGAATTTTCCTCAATGGCCACAAAGGTGGACTTACTAACTGAGCATTGCAGTACATCTCTTAACAATTTTAGTTCTATGCATGTGTGTCTGATCATGCCCTAGGTTGCTCTTGTGCTAGTCAGACTTTGTGAAAGTAGTGAGAAATAACTATGTGTAGAAAAATGTAATAGAATGGTGGATGGAATAGAATAAACTCCCCTCTTATGCAGTGTGGTGCAGATGAACCAACCTTGTGGCCTTGTTATGGAGTTAGATCGATGAAAATGAGCTCTAGATGGATGCAACCTTAGATGATGATAGTAGTGCCTAGTGCTTGGGCCCTCATTATGGTCTCATAATTTTATATTTATATGGTTATCTTAGTCTAATTTCGTAATTAACCCCAAAAAGGTCGACCACCAAAAAGATAAGAAGATCAAATGGCTAGAAAATTCCCAAAAGTAGCGGGAAAGTGTAAAAAGGATCAATGCACCCTAACTAGGACCATGGTATTGACGGGTGCCCTAGTATTAGTCCAGGCACCCCAGTCAAGGCTAAAATCATGGAAAGTTTTAAAAATAGACTGAGAATATGTGCAATGAAGGTTGAGAATTACGAAAGAAAGTAAATAAAAATGTCCAAGAGATGGGGTTTAATAAGAACTTTACTCAATGAAATTTACCATATGAATAGTAGTATAAGACTGGGACTAAATAATGTCTAAAGTGCATGATTATTTGTCTAAATTTTCCCCCACTTTATGTTAGTGAGCAGAAAGCTCGATAACATAAATTAGATAGATATGCATGCCTAATAATCCATGTAGAATGATGTACAAATGTGTTGAACGACTAGATAAATCGTGGAGTGACAAAGAGATGATGAAGTGTGTAAAAAAAAGATGAAAATGCACAAAAAGGTGATGAGAGTGAACCTAGGGTGGAAATGCATGTGTAGTTGTCTATTTGTGTAATGTACCTACATGGTTCTAGTATGGTGTGTGCTGCCGTAAGATATTGTTGTTGTTTCCCCCATTTTTTGTAGTTGTTATTGACTACTTGTCTCTCATATGGATGAAATTGCAAGGAGAAACGATCAAGTAGTCAAATATGCATGTATATGTAAAAAAAAATGTAAAAGATGCATGTATATAGTAATGAAAAGACTAAAATGAATGTATGAAAACTATAAAAAGAACATGTGCACCTGATCCGTAATGAGAGAAAGGGTGCAGAAAGAGGATATCCTCTCATGGGTTTTTTGGGTGAACCAACACCATAGGCTGAAGAAGTGTTGGGAGGAATTCCACTATATCCTCCAACTTGTACCTGGTTCCATGAATGTGTGTGAATAAATATCTGTATGGCTTGGTTTTTTAGGCGATCTGACGCCATAGACCAAAGTAGTGTAGATAGGAATTACATTGTATCCTCTAACTTGTAACTGCTCCCCAGAATGCTAAGGTTAACCATTTCTTGTAAAATTCATTATGTACGGGGTTCGTAGACTATTTTGAACCCACTCGTTGTATATAGCCCACAATGCTAAGGGCGGAAAGTGAACTGAACTAAACTGGTGTAGAAGTGTTATGTAGAATGTAAAAACCCCAAATTATTACCCCTTCTTTGGGGACACGTGCGATGTCACTTATAGGATAATGTGGCCCCAAAAGAGGACCAACTACATAAAGTGTACCTTGTAACTTTTCCCTATATGGAGAAAGGAATGCACTTGGTAGAAACCAAGATAAGCACAAATAAGAAGGCTAACCAAAGACAAGTGTTAGTATGAACAAGCATACATGTATAAGAGAATGTGTAACCTATGCAAACAGTGTAAAAGCTACAAAGAAAAGTAGTAATGTAAACACACAAGAAGGCAAAGTACGCCACAAAAAGTGGGCTGAAAACATTAGACATCACTCACAATGTCGCAAGATACGTAAGGCCATCATGGCCGCATACAACAAACAAGTTTCCTTGCATAGGGAAAGGCCCATAGACAAAAACAAACAATAGTAGACAATGTAACAAAAAGGTATGGAAGTTAATATCCTTGCATAACAATTGTTGCACATGAAGCACCCATTAATATGTTAGAAAGATAACTAGTATGCCAAAATATTGCAGAACAAAATTAATTAAAGTGATAAGTACAAAATGAAACAATAGCACCTGTGAGAGACGCATGTGGATGCCCCTAGTGACTAGTGTAGGAAGGGTAGAAGGAGAGCATCTGTGCTACATGGAAAAGATATGTATCTAAAATAACAACTAGACAAAGGTGTGAACGTACACATGTGTAGATGGTAAAGATAAATGGCATACAATATAACAAACTAGAACGTATAGTAAAGTGACCATGAATAAGTAAATGCAAGAAAGAGTAAAAAAAACCATGATACGCAATATGTTGTGGATGGATGGACTGAAATGAAAGATGGATGATAGGAGCTACGTGCCCCCTCGAGTGAATGGAAATGTATGCAATGAGGTTCATTTGTTTTTCCCCCTCAATAGTCAAGAATGAACCATAAACGAGAGTCCCTCATTGGGAAATTTTTGAATCATGTATGTTTTGTGTCTAATGCACTATGATGAGTATATATGTGTAGTGGTGATATGAAACCTAGTGATGAAGTGTGTACGTGACCCTATATGTGAATCATATATCATGAAAATATGAGCGTAGGAGTGATGATGTAGCCTAAAGTGTATATCACTGCCAGATGAATAGAGGGAGTGGTGATGTAGCCTATAGCATATACAACTACAAGATGTAGGGATAGGTTACCATTTATCCTATAATGTATGTCACTTACCTAGGAATTTCCAATGATAGAAGGATGAATGATGATCATTTTTGTATGATGAGGTCCATTTGATTTGTAAACCCTCGACAATCGAGTATGGACCGAGTAACTAAAGTGCATCATAGGGTAGTGAGTGCAATGAGTAGAAGAAGATGGAGGATGTGTGATGACTAAACAACCATGTGATGAGAAAAATGTGTAAATATGCAATGTGTAGAATGTAATGCAAGATATTTAGATAGCCTAGCAGTCTAAGATGCATGTTATGTAATATGTAGAATGAGTAGGATATAATGCTAGACTCATAGACAATAATGGTGTGAAATATTTATGATGAAAACTAATATGATGTATGATGTATATATGTGAAAATGTCTAAATAGTAATGATGTAGAGGAACATGAAGATGTAGTGTGTGAAATGCAAGATGTATTGTAAAATGTGTGAAGAGATGCAATGTGTAGTACCTAAAGTGCAGTGTGTGGGGTTCATGTGTAGTATGCCCTCAACAGTCAAGTGTGAACTGAAGCACAAGAGTGTGTTATTGGGTAATGATCAAAGATAAAATGTGTGATGAGTATTCCTATTCTAGAAGATTGATGTATTATAATTCAAATGTGATAGACACACTAATGGTACTATGATAGGGGGTGTTAGAAGCTATGCCCCCCAAGTGTATGATAGAGAAGTGATTATCATGGTCGAAACCTACTGGAGCATCATCAGAGACATAATAATCTATAAAGTGAGGAGGATCATATAGGAACCCATTTTGGCATAGTGTGTACACATTCATTACATATTCCTCATCTATAAAGGCTATCTGTGGACAACTATGATCATGCCAATGGGAGATATTTAGATAGTGAGAGGGAAAATAATCATTTGGAATAGAAAATATTTCTAAAAGGCATAAGAAATGTAAGCAAATAATGATGAGCGTCTATCGTACCGCCAATATAGTCAAGCAAAGATTTCCCAAGTGTGAGTGGAGAGTCACGAGGGTTGTATGCAACAAAGACTATCAAATGAAAGACATGGCGGTCATAAGCATCTGTAATATGAAAATAGCCATGATAAAGATGTGGTGAATGAAGAGGTGGTATGATGTCATTAAGTTTCATGCTAAACCTAACAAAAGGGTCACATGTAAAAATAGTATCTAAGTAAGTGGATTCAATTGGGATGTGTTGCAATAAGGTCCTGTTGATAAATATTGTGCATGTAAAAGGAGGTTGTGGTAATGTAGATTATGTAGTAGTTGATGAAATCGGGTCTAAAAATTATTATAGTATTGGTAGAAGGAGGGGTATTAAACCTATATTCACCTAGGCCATCGGCCACAAATGTGTCATCAAAGAAAGAATCGTCTACGCTAAGAGGTGTAAAATTTAGTTGTCATAAGGCTTCATCAATAAGTTCAATACCATCGAATGTATCATCAGAGTCCTTAGAATAATTGGTGTGGGAATCCTCATGTTGGGTTTTTTTATCAAGTATATTAGTAGGTGAAGCAACAGGAGGAGAGATAAAAAGTTTCTCCATAGTCGGAGAAGTAATGTTAATAGGAATTAATACTATAGGAGAAATAATACTTGTCTAGTATGAGTAGAAATAACTGGATTATTTGTAGTGGTAGAAGAATGTTGTGACACGATAGATTAACTAATTTCATATGTGTAAAGGATAATATATGGAATTCACTATGAATGTGGTATGGGCATAGCATTAATAGAGTTGATGAAAAAATATTTGAATGACTCTGGATCTGTAGTGATAGTATGTTCATAGCCATCATGAAAAAAATTGACACATTGGTGAATAGTAGATGGAACTGATTGCATTGAATGAATCCAAGGTCCGTCTAACAAGATATTGAATTGAAACAATGAATCTATAACAGATAAATTAGTGAGAAAAGTATTAGGCCCAACCCAAATGTGTAATGAGATAGTCCCTAGATATGTACGAGTGGTAGAATCATAACCTCAAATGACAGAAAAAATATTAGAAATTAGATTATCGTTAATACCTAATTGTGTGAAAAGAGAATGAGCACATAGATTGATGGCTGAGCCATTATCAATGAGGACTCATTTGATGTAATTAGTGCTAACGATCAGAGTAATGAGAAAAGGTGCACATGGATTGATTTTGGCAAAAGGTGATAGATCTTTGTTAGTGAAAGATATAACATGTGGAAAATTATGAAGAGACTATATGATATGTGTAAAGGATACCACATAGTTATCACTTTCAATATGAATAACACGAAGGGTACCTTCTAATGTGTTATGAAAGTTTTGTGCATTACACAATAATTCATAAAAAGAAAACTTGGCAGGTGTATTTTTAAGTTTCTCAATGATGTCATAGCCCTTAGAAGTAGTAGGAGAAGGTGCCGAAGTAATGGTTGGAGGAATAGAAGTGGGTGGAGCCATAGGAGGATTAAAACAAGTACGACAAGTAGTAACTACATTAATGGATGGATCAGCCCGAGGCATGACAAAGCGAGGAGGATGTTGAATACGCACATGCACGAAATTAACAGTAGTAGTAACTATGTCAGAGACCTTAGTTGGAGAAAAGGTGGGATAAATGGATTGACCCATAACTTGATAAGGAGATGACATTGTCAAAAAGATGTGTTGGAATGATTAGGTAAATTGAGGAAGCTCACAATAGTGAAAAGACCCAAAATTACCACTATGGGTGACGGGTATAAGAAGAAAGAAGTGGAAGAAGTAATGAAAATTTGAATGGTCGGGTTCACCAAAATTATGAACTAAAATGTGGAATAAGGAGTAGTTAATATAACTAGGAACAACAATAAATAAAAGTGAATAAATGCACTAAATAAATATGGAAAGTGACCCAAGAAACTAAACTAATGAAAATGTGAAACCCTAATTGACCAGTAGGATTGGAAGGAGCTTAGCTGATTCGGAGGCTGATCTAGACTGTGTTGTAAAATCAACTGAATATTCCAGAGGCGGGATCGAACATAAAGAGGTCCCAGAAATTATGGATTTGAGTTGTCTCAAGGAATGGGGTTCCTGGGAGAGGATTAGGGCACCTTTGGGTGACTTAGTTTGGACTCTTGGTGCGTTGATCTGTGCAGGACGTACACAATCTAAATCTGGAGGGTTGTAATGCCCCATTTTGACACACCAAAACTATAAATCATTGCTAGAACATTACTGAAATTTTTTTCAGATACATTATTTTATTAAATCCTCAACTAAGACACGATCTATGACCAATAGTGAACTAGAACTACTTTGTTCCCATAATTATTCAAAGGTTTAGTTCCCCCTTTTTTTATATTAATTTTTTTTAGAAAAGGGTCCCCTTGGCCAACCCCATTAACCCATGCCTATTGCTAATTTATATAATTAAATATTTAAATTTAATAATCTATATTCATCATACCAACTATTTGAATATTTAAAAAAATTCTTGTATTTCACATTATTATTTTATACCTACATGTCCCTTAAACAAATCCCTAGGTTTCCATCTAATTATTTTGCCTTCGACATAATCATTTAAATAATTACCTATTCCCATCAAATTAAAAGTTGGAGGGTCAAACCTGGACCCTTGGATTCTTTTAATTTGAACCCCAAATCTTAGGGATTATCCTACAACCCTAATCCTTAGCTTTATGATTTCCTTTTAAATTTTTATTTTTATTTTGTGGCCTCCATTTTTTTTTGTAGGGAGAAGATGGAGGAAGGAGGCCATTGAGGCCATGAATATATGAATTTTTTATTTTATTTTTGCGTGCATTTTTTTGATAATAAATTTATGGGTTTTATTTCTCTCTCTCTCTCTCTCTCTCTCTCTCTCTCTCTCTCTCTCTCTCTCTCTCTCTCTCTCCTCTTACCCTATAAAGGGTTTCATGAGTATATATATATTTTTATACAAAAACCAGAGATTAGATCTTTGTTTGGAAAGGCTCAGAGGATATATATATATATATCCTCTTTTTTTATTTTATTTAAGGAAAATATTCCTTGAACATATGAAATGCGGGGGGCGGTTTGAATCCCAAATGGGCTTGTGCACAATTTTACCTGGGGCATGACCACCATAGAGATAAAGTGGGAGTGATAAGGGAGTGGCCATAGTGGTGGGGGTTGCTGCCACCACTGTGGCAGAATTAAAGGGAGAAGGGAAAGGGTGTGCTTATGTGCAACTTAAGGGGATGGGGGCGGGGCAGACCATGGCCTATCCCCAAACCCTCCCCCTCTATATTAAAACATATTCTGGAAAGTGTGGCTTAGAAAATCAAACTAGTAGGGTTAAAACCCATAAATTATTGTTTTATTTATTTGTAGTTATTTCATGAGATACAAATTATATATATATATATATATATATATATATATATATATATATATATATATATATATATATATATATATATATATATATAAGTGAGGTTCTTTTAATTAGTTGTCTAATATTTCTCATTAGTTGAAATGTAAATTCCAAAAAAAATTTAATGAGAGTTTAATATGCATACCTAAACAAATATATATATTTATAACTCTTTTTGTGTGTGTGTGTGTGTGTGTGTGTGTGTGTGTGCGTGTGTGTGTGTGTGTGTGTGTGTCTACCTAATGATACAAGTTCTAATGGGCCTAGAATTTAAAATAGCTTCTCCTTAAATCTGGTTTACAAATTTTAGCTGCAATAACCAGAAAAATGAATTCTTTATATAACTTACATTAGATTTAAATCATCACTCATTTTTAATGTCAAACATATAAACACTTTCCTTTAAAGTAAACCTAACTCAAAAAATTCAATGTGAATGTGATGGTTTCAAGGTAAAAGGCAGTCTCCATTTATTTAACTGAATGAGAAGCAAACTTGTTTATCTCTAAAACATATTTAAAAAATAATTGTACCAAATTTTGGAGCAAGGAAAGTGTGAGAGATATAACAATAACGATTCTCCTTCCAATACAATTTCACTCTCCTATTTCCCTTTCTTATGCTAGTAAAATTATCATTTGATAAATCACATTTATCATAATTTAGAAACTCCTCTTTTCAAACACACAAAATAATGCAACCTTCCATCCATAACCCAAAATTTTCAATACACTTCTAAAATAATTCAGCCTACACTTATATTTCATTTTCCAATGTGTATAATCATACAAAGAGACTAGAATGAAGATTCATTTCAACATAGAGAAGAAATGTGTAGTATAACTATGTTCTTAAAAACAAGACTAGGAGTTTACTTTAATATGAAAGGGTCAAGATTTAAACATAACAAAATTCCTTCTCAAGAAGAGGATTTGTAAAAACGTCATTTTTAGCCCAAGTGGCTATAAAACTTCATTCAAACACTGATTTCCCATGGTCACAACACCATGATACAATTCCTATACATTCAACTATATACATGGAATTCACTAGAGTTGACAGAAATATGAACTAGCGAATGGGGTACAGATGGTGAATCATTTTCTGGATTACTTGTCGTAGTTGGACTAGTTTGACCTGGTCATATAGCGACCGGAGGCCTACAAACCCCCTTTGAAAAATAACTGGTGAGGTTTTTTTCTCCATAACTGACAATGTTTGTAAGTACAAAGATTTACATGTAATAAATGGGAGACATGGTCTATTATGAAGTGACATATATATGTTTCTTCACCTAAGGTAGACACTAATTCTGAAAGCCAAAACCAAACTCAAGTTTCAAGCTTCACACATCTTATGGTACCCAAGACTATCAAAAACTCAAAGGTTGATATGGCCCCCAAATGGGTTATGAAACTCTGTACACAATGACCTTGTGAGGTCAACCCAAGGTTCAATACATCGTCCCCCCTGCAACAAAACTTGGAGAGACCATTCGAAATCTTAACGCTTCCTATTTTGGGATCTTTAGAAGGGTGTTTTAGACGGTGAATATCCCTCCAGTTAAGTAACTTTTGTAAGGTTCACATGCACAGAAATTTTACAACTTGTAAAAGTGATCATGCTAACATCTTAATCTTCATAAAAAATAGTGGTTTATGCAATTCTTTATGTAACCTTGCCCTTCACTTGCATATTGGATTGCAACATCGTAAGATAGGTCAACTATCTAAAGTATGAGTTTGTATCTCAATTAACATTGGTTTTCATTTCTGATTAAGGGAGTGGTAGAAGCCCATTTGTTTGAGCTACGATTCATTTTACATCTACCTTAAAACAGAATACAACCTTGTACAGTCAATTTTGCCTCGACTATTAGGGTTACATCCTCCAACACACTGGGATCAAACTATTCATACATCTCTCCTATGGAAATGCAATTGAGAGGGATGATAATACCATGGCCTACTAGCTGATTTAGCAGGCGAGATAAACTAACAAGACAAGCTCAGGTGGTTTCCATGGATAGCTGAAAACACTACGTATCACAAGACTCCATGTGCTAGAGCAGTGACATGCATAACATTATATTTAGAGTTTTAGGTTAATCCATTGTAAAACATATTTCAAGAAAACTCATTATGGAGCTCTTCCACCTCAAATCCCAATAGGAGATGTTCATTAGCGAATGCCATACTCTCTCAAGTATTCTCGTAAATGACAACTCACATAGCCATTTTGCGATTTTAATTTATTTTATTTCATGACTACAATGAGGGTGGCACAAAGAAATGACGCATCACTAGTCTAGCACAGGCTCACAACCATGTGTTCCACTCTTTTACAATTGAAGAGACAGTGATCATGAAGTAAATAGTCTCAAATGACACCATCATATTTCCACACAACCCTCACTTACGCACCCATAATTTTGTGGCACAGAGGTACGAGGAGAAATTGTTCAATACCATAGAGACCCACGCATGAACCATAGTTTTGTCGACTTTGTTTGGGTAAGATCACATGACCCAAACAACTTAGATCACAATCCCTCATATACAACTTAAACAACCATAAGACCCTAGCGACCCAATGGTTATATTGGATTCCACATCTACACGCGGGGTACAATGACAATACTACATTATTTTCAAGGTCCAAGTAAAGTTTTAGCAATCAGATTGTGGAGATCAAAGCTGGTACATTTGGAAATTACATTTTTGAAGGATTCCTACGCCTTTTCAACCCAATTCAAGTCCACTCCCCAAAACAGGCCACAATGACAGACCTAGACGGGTGCATAAACAAGAAGTTCGTTTGTTAAGTGATGGGAAAACCTAAGATTGTAATGATGCACAAGGGTTATACTACTAAACACATATTTAACACCTTACTACACTTTGTTATGCAAGCCTTCTATTGTAGGACACGTAATGTTGCTTGCAGGAAGCTGGGGGAAAATTAGCATTTACACACTATTTTTGTACAAGCCTATTATTGTAATGTCATTAGTGACAATTATGTGCACATGCTTTGGATCAATTGGTTTACTTAGATCGTGTGTTTTGGTTCTATCTTCTTCCTAGAAGACATCACATACTCTACTGGAACTCTAAACTCACCGAATGAAAAGAAAATAAGCAATAATTTACTTCTACAAAATCCCTGTTTCCTTTTGTCTTTCCCATGTTTATGATCTGACGACCATTATCAATATTCGATTGGTGGATCTTTGACCATTATTGATTGTTCGATATTTAATGGTCAGGTGTTTTTGCAGTTGGATAATGCATGAAGTTTCCTAGGATAGAAAGGCTAGAATCAGCTGAGAACCACATCCTCCAAACCACTCCTTCAACAAACTTCCTTGAAGTCGAAAAAATCCAGATCAGTCATTCAATTCCATATGTATTTTGTTTTATTGGAGGAACAATGTGAACATACTTGCCGTCCGCTGTTACCTTATCTACCGCTAAAATCGGCAATTGTTTATACAAGATTCTTGTCTGTTTATGGCGTAATCTGCATCAGATACTTCTGTCATTCTCAATTCAAATTGTCCTTTTTATTTTTCTCCTAAGTATATATAGAAAATAAGCGTTATATATGGTCTAGTTTTATCTATATCTAAGTACATTTTTCTTAGATACTTCTTTCGAGGATTATTTTATTTATATACTTCTAGGATGTTTGAGAGTGGTTTTAAACCATCAAAGAGGTCAAACGCAAAATCTACACCCTTTTGGATAGCTCTTCCAAATTTCAGACTCAGCATTTATCTTCAGAGTTCTCGAATTATGGTGTTGTTTAACCAATTAGTGTATTTAGGCATTTGCCCTTAAAATTGATCTAAAGATCGTATTGGTGGACTTGATTCTTTAGACTTCACAACCTGAGGGTTTCAACATATCTCCCCTGCCAAACTCTAATATCTTGTAGTGTTTCTATCCACCCTTTCCTTCTTGTGCCTTGTCATTAAGCCTTAGAACATTTCTTCGCAACATCAAAATGGATTCATGCAATGTTAATCGATACATCCTTACATGCTTTAGATCGATAAGTTTATTGAAAATCTCAAGACACTATGTCATAAATTATTTGTCCTATTGGTGCCAAAGTTATGGACATGTAGCTCCAAATAAGATAGCTAGTGAAAACAACCCACATAGTATATTAGACACCTCACTTATTCAAGTAGTTGGTTAGATGATTCTCATCCTTTCATCATACTATCCCTCTTAGTCACTCCTATGTTTAAAATCGATAATGAAATCATTACTTTTGAATGAGCCTTGTTGATCATAGTGGAGGAGAACAAATCAAATAGCACATAACATGATTTGATACAATATATCCATTTGCAAAGTGGACAAGTTTATGCTTTATCCCTCATAAAGTCTAGTATGCAAGTCCTAACTCTATTAGTTAAATAACGTACTAAACTCTCCTCTAATATTTGGTCAACGGGTAGTTTGCAAGGTTTTTTATGATCTCAGAGGGGAGGAATAGACATAGCCTCCAAGAATGGCCTAATTCAAAATCCTTTGTAACTACATCTATAAGACCCGAGTACATGCCTCTACATAGGCTTAATAAAGGGGATCCTAATGCTGAATCTTCTACAGACATTATTCTCACACAAGAATAAAACTATAAGATTACATATGGTTTGTCATAATAGCCTATGAAACTAGAATGGAGAGTAGTAGAACCATAACCTAGCTCTCGATGGTAAAGTGACAGATGTGACAGTTGTAATCAACATAATTGAGGCATCCAAGTTTCTGATTGGTGAAGCAATCTTCCCAGTCATGGACATGGATTAATAACATAGGGTCACTCATACAAATAAGACCTATAAGTGACAGGATGTCGCAAGGACACGAGGGTTGTGCAAGGTAATAAGGTAAGAAGAATAAAGGTAATGCCTCTAAATAAGAGACCATGTTACACTCTATAACTTAATCTATGCGTCATCACATCCAACAATTGTCCAAGAATTTTAAACAAAATGAAATGACAAGAGAGGTTATAGATACTTACCTGCATAAAGACAACATTGGTGCATTAACTTTGTTAGGAAATAAGAGATAAAATATACGGAATAATCCCTCGCAGAATCGCAACAGTAGAAACTAATATGCAGAAATTATTATAGATCTCAAATAAAAGAGTAGAATAAATAACACAACACAAAGAGACAATATTTAACGTGGTTCACCCAATATGGGCTACGTCCACCAAGAATCACTTGCTCAGATTTTATTACAAGCTTTCACTCTCTTAATACAATACCCAGATTCGTTTGGAGCTATGCTCAACAAACTCTACAGAATTCAAACTCGAATTCAAAACACATCTGTAATACATTTTCTTGTACATCTATCATATGCATAAGACCATATAAATAGACAACTGCTTAAGCAGTTTGATACAAAACCGTGGGTATCAAAACAATGGGCAAAAGACCAAAACTGTCCCATAAACCTATGGGTAGCCGAAGAGGCGGTTTTACAAAACAATGGGTACCAAAAAACCATGGGCCCAAAAACAGCCTATAACGGTTACCCATTACCCATGGGTTAGTGAACCAGCCATGAAAATTTGCTTCGGGGGCTTCGCCCCCGAACCCCCTTTCATCGGGGGGGCTTCAACCCCCCGAACCCCCTTGACTAGCTCACCGGCGAGTGGGACCGCCGTACAAATACCCGAGAGTAACACATGGAAGGTGTACCATACTCTAACATCAAAATAGGCTCCACAAACATAACAATCTCCCACTTGGAGACTGAGTTTCCACTGAGAAAGCTTCTCAACCTTTCACTTTCATCCACGAAGGCCAACAAAAGCTCGAACATATCTTTAGTTTATCCCTTATGACCACCTTGGTCATCATGTCTGCATGATTCTGACTAGTATGAATCTTCTCCAACTTCAACTTATCTTCCTGCAAAGATGTCCTGATGAAGTGATATATCAATTGTATATGCTTCGTCCTGCAGTGGAAAGCAGAGTTCTTAGCTAGGTGTATAGCACTCTGACTATCACTATATCAGTTTACATTCCTCCTGCTTATGCCCCAACTCCTTAAGTAATTGTTGTAGCCAAATCATCTCTTTGCTTGCCTCTGTGGCAGCAACATACTCAGCTTCCGTGGTTGACGAAAGCCACCAGCTTTTGTAGTTGTGAAATCCAACTCACTGCTGTCCCACCTACAGTATAAATATAACCTATCGTGCTCCTCATGCTGTCTACATCTCCAGCCATGTCTGAATCTACATAACCACGTAAAGTGGTGTCTGATCCACTGTAGCACAGAACTGTCCCCGTGGTTCCTCTCAAATACCAAAGGATCCACTTTATTGCTTTCAAATGCTCTTTACCTAGATCACTCATAAATATACTCACAGCTCCTACTGCATGGGAAATATCAGGCCTAGTGCACACCATAGCATACATCAAACTGCAAACTGCTGATGAGTAAGGTACCTTTGACATCTAGTTTCTTTCCTGCTCTGTCTTGGGATACTACTCCTTTGATAACTTGAAATGGCCTGACAAAGGAGTCCCAACCGGTTTAGCATCCTGCATGTTAAACCTGTCTAATACCTTCTTAATGTACTCTTCCTGAGATAAAGTCAACTTCCGTTCCTTCCTATCCTGAGTTATCCTCATACCAAGGATTTGTCTGGCTGCCCCCAAATCCTTCATATCAAAGGATTCACTTAGCTGTTTCTTGAGTACTTTTATTTTCTACATGTTTTTACCTGCAACCAACATGTCATCAACATACAAGCACAGGATAATATAACTTCCATCCTCAAATTTCTTTGTATACATGCAATGGTCAGAATGGCATCTAATATAACCTTGCTCCATCATGAAGCTATCAAACTTCTTATACCATTGACATGGAGCTTGTTTCAAGCCATACAAGCTCTTCTTCAGTTTACACACCATCTCCTCTTTACCTTTGACCTCATAGCCCTCTGGTTGCTGCATATATAACTCCTCCTCCAAATCACCATGGAGAAATGTAGTCTTTACATCTAACTGTTCTAAGTGCAAGTCTTCTGCTGCCACTATTCCAAGAACAGTTCATATAGAAGTCATTTTTACTACAAGAGAAAAAATCTCATCAAAATATATACCTTGTTTCTGTGCAAACCCCTTGACCACCAACTGGGCCTTATATCTTTTCTTTCCTCCTTCTTCATCTTTAACTCTATACACCCACTTGTTCTACAATGCTCTTTTGCCTTCCGATAGCTTCATCAAATCCCAAGTATGGTTCTCCATAAGAGACTTATGCTCCTCATCCATGGCTTGCTCCCACTTCTTACTGGCATCTACCTGCATTGTTTCATAAAAGCTCTCTGGCTCTCCACTATCAATGAGTAATAAATAATAAAGAGAAGAAGAAAACCGTTTAGGTTCTTTTCTTACCCTAGAAGACCTCCTCACTGTAGGAGTTTGGGGTTCCTGATGAATAGGTTTCTAAACTGATTCATGGGTCACTTTCCCATCCGAAAGATCCTCTACCAATGCATATTATTTCTTGGATTCTTCCCTTGTTTTCCTGCAACTGTTTCTTATACATGAATTTCTCATTAAAGACCACATCCTTAGACCGAATGATTTTCTTGTCCTTAATACTCCAAAATTAAAACCCAAAGCCATCACCGCCATAACCAATGAAAGTACATTTTTCTGATTTAGCCTCTAGCTTGGTCCTATCATTCTTGTCTATATGAACAAACAATTCACATCTAAAGACTCTAAGAAATGAATAATCAACTTTCTTACCATACCATGCCTCCTCAAGTATGCCTCCCTCCAAGGCACTTAAGGGTCCTCTATTTATCAAGTACACAACTGTGCTCACTGCTTCTGCCCAAAAAGAAAGAGGCAGTCCTGCATGTAATCTCATGCTCCTAGCACGTTCCATTATAGTTCTATTCATCCTTTCTAATACCTCATTCTGCTGCGGAGTTCCTGGAACCGTCTCTTTCCTGCGGATTCCACTCTTAGAACAGTAATCATTAAATTCATTGCTGCAATATTCCCCTCCATTATTTGACCTGAGAGATTTTAGCTTAAGACCTGTTTCATTCTCTACCAAGGCTTTCCATTTAACAAAAGTGTCAAATACATTAGATTTTTGTCTAATACAATAAACCCAAACTTTCCTTGTTACATCATCAATAAAAGCAACATAATAACTTGAACCCCCAAGAGATGATACCTGAGCCGGTCCCCACACATTAGAATGTACTAGCTCTAACTTACTCTCTTTCTTTGTAGGTCCAACCTTGAGAAACCTTACTCGCTTCTATTTCCTATATATGCAATTTTCACATAACTCCAAACCTGTTTTTATATATCTAGGCAAATTCTTCTTTATGATGTCCATGCCCTTATGGCTCATATGACCGAGCCTATAGTGCCATAATTTTTTATCTACATCTGAAGCCACAATATTACAATCATTAGTACTATCAGTGGTTAAATACAAGGTTCCAACCTTCTTACCTCTTGCCACCACAAGAGCACCCTTGGTAACCTTCCAAGAGTTAGCTGTAAATATCACAGTACAACCATCACTTCCCAATTACCCCGCCAATATCAAATTTCTCCTTAATGTAGGCACATGTCTGACATCATTCAATAGCCATGTATTCCCATTCTGCATCTTAACCTAAACAGAACCCTTTCTAACTATACTGCAAGGCTCATCGTCACCAAGAAAAAACATGCCCAAAATCCCCTTGAACATAATCAACAAAATAATGCCTATGTGGAGTAGCATGAAAAGAAGCCCCTGAATCTAAAACCCAAGATTCAGTAATATTATGCAAAGAAAGAATCAAAGCATCCTGACATACATTACCCGATGCCACGTTTGCCTCCTTGTTTTCTTCCTGTTGTTTATTCTTGTCTCGAAGCTCCCAACAGTCCTTCTTTGCATGCCCAGACTTTCCACAGTTCCAACATACAATCTTTCTCTTGGATTTTGGCCTTGCCCGATCTTTCAATTTTCCACGGTTTCCTCTATTCTTCTATCTCCCTCTAGTTTCCATTGTCAAATCATTCCCTAAAGTAGAAGATTCCCCAAAGCTTTTTCTTCCCATTTCCTCACTTAGAATCACACCTACAACATCCTCAAACTTCAACTTCAAGTTAGCTGGAAGCGAGTTGCTTACCGCCATTACCATGTTATTCCAACTTTCAGGTAAAGAGCACAGAATTAATAAAGCCCTAACTTCTTCATCAAATTCTATTGTAACCAAGGCTAGCATATTCACAACTGTATTGAAATCATTTACATGATCTGCTACTGAACTATTCTCATACATCTTCATATTAAACAACTTTTTCATTAAAAATATCTTGTTAGAGGTAGAGGGTTTTTCATACAACTTCCCTAATGCATCCATTAGATCTTTTGTCATCTTTTCCTTTGAAACATTAAATAATACTGAAGATGCAAGACGCGGCCAGATCGTTCCAAGCTCCTTCCGATCCAACAAATCCATTCTACATCTGTCATACTCGAGGGTTTGTTCACCTTCTTAGACATCAGAGTATAAAGATCCTTCTGATAAAGGTAATCTTCCATCTGCATCTTCCAAGGATTGAAATTCTACCCATTGAATTTATCAACCCTAGATCTTCCATCATCTGCCATAGCTCCCACTCAAGCTAAAAACTTTCGATATGATTCAACACTTCAGCAAACCAAACCAAGCTCTAATACCAATTGTTAGGAAATAAGAGATAAAATATGTGGAATAATCCCTTAAAGAATCGCAATAGTAGAAACTAATATGCAAAAAATATTACAGATCTCAAATAAAAGTGCAGAATAAATAACACAACTTAGAGAGATAAGATTTAACGTGGTTCACCCAATTTGGGCTACGTCCACCAAGAATCACTTGCTCATATTTTATTACAAGCCTCCACTCTCTCAATACAATACCTAAATCCATTTAGAGCTATGCTCAATAAACTCTACAGAATTCACACCCGAATTCAAAACACATTTGCAATAAATTTGCTTGTCTATCTATCATATGCATAAGACCATATAAATAGACAACTACTTAAGCAGTTTAACACAAAACCGTGGGTATCAAAACCGTGGGTATCAAAACAATGGGTACTAAAAAACCATGGGCCCAAAAACAGCCCATAACGGTTACCCATTACCCATGGGTTAATAAACCACCCATGAAAATTTGCTTCGGGGGCTTCACCCCCCCAAACCCCCTGACTTACTCACTGGCGAGCGGTACCACCGTAAAAATACCCGAGTGTAACACATAGAAGGTGTACCACACTCTAACATGAAAATATGCTCCACAAACATAACAAGGGTTAATTATTACTTTCTTCACTAAAAAACCATATGAATAGTAGTATAAGACTGGGACTTAATAACATCTAAAGTGCATGATTTTGTGTCTATAGTAACACAAGGTTTATTTTATATGGATTATGGGGGATGGGGGATGCATTTTATGGTTAGTAAAGGATGGTAAGCCTTTTTTTAGGGACAACAGGGATAGAAAATAAAAAGTAGGAAAATTTTTAAAAATACAATTTTTTTTAGTTATTCATATGTAAGGAAATTGTTGAGTTATGGAGCTCAATTAATTCAAATTAGTATGTTATATTAAAATCATAGGAACAATTATGAAGGAACCGTCATCAGTCACCAATAAGGAACATCAGTTAGGGATAACTAGTGTTGGTTACCTATGTGGTAGTATTTTATTTAACTCTCGGGAATTAGATCTAAGTTTAGTATTAAAATAGATCTATTGATTGTAATTACATGGCTAAGTGACATAAGTTTGTATATGTTATATAAGCATGAAAGCTAGGGTTTAGAAGTGTGTATTAATGATTATTATGAGAATAATTGTGAGAGGGAATTCTTAGAGAAGAAGGAGAAACTTGAGAGAAAGAAATCACTATACATATTACAAGTGTGGAAGATTGTAGATCTTCAATTGTATATTTTCTAAAAGATTTGGATAATAGATTGGCTTGTTTCTTGGTGGATGTAGCCTACACTGGGTGAACCACATTAAATCTAGTGTTGATTTATATCTCTTATTTTGTATATATCTTTTGGTAGAATATCCATTTTTATTGCATGTATGCTTAGATCTTATATATAATCTGTACAACCTTGTGCTAACCCCAAAAAATCATATCATATATTTTTTTTAGGGTTTTATATGTTTCCAGATTTACTCATAGAGGGTTTTCTGATTGGGTGGGAGCTACAATAATGGAAGAAGAAAAAAATGCAAGGTACAGAAGTTTCAACTCTGAAATTATCAATTATAGAAGATGCAGATTGAGGATTATCTATATAAAAGATATTTTTACTTACCGTTGGATGAAAATTCTATACCTATGAAGATGACTGATGAAGAATGGTATATTCTTGACAAAAAGGATTTGGGATCTATAAGATTGATCCTGGCAGTATCTGTGGCTTCCAATATTACAAAAGTGAATTTTATAATAGAGTTAATGAAATATCTTGCTAATTTATATGAAAATATAGTTCTTTAAATAAAGTTTATTTGATGAAGAAAATATTTAGTTTTCAGATGCATGAATGTGGATCTGCATCTAGTCATTTGAATGATTTCTGATCTATTCTAAATCAGTTAAAATCAGTTGATATTCCATTTGATGATGAAGTGAAAGCACTCTTATTCTTATGTTATTTTCTTGATAGTTGGGATAACTTGGTAATGGCTGTTAGTAATACAATATCTCCTATTAATATTTTAAAGTTTTATGATTTGGTTAGTATAATATTAAATAAAGAAATTCACAGGAAAAGTACAGAGGAATCATCATCTCAAAATGCTTTGAATGAAAAAATCAAAGGAAGGTAAAAGGAGAGATCTAAGAGTAAGAATAATGGGAAATCAAAGTCAAGGGATGGTAGATCTAAATCCAGAGGTAAGGGAATTACCTGTTGGAAATGTGGAAACAAAGGACATGCAAAGAAATATTTTTAGTTAAAGGATAAAGAGAACCAGCACCCAGACAAAGGTAAAGAGTCCAGTTAAGAGGAAAATATTGCAGAAGATGTAATACAAGATGATCTTATTCTTTCTTTGGATAATAAGATAGAATCATGGGTTTTAGATTCAGGAGATTCTTTGCATGTAACCCCTAATAAGGGTTATTTAATAAATTATGTCTAGGGAAATTTTAGACATGTTTATTTGGGTGATGATGAACCTTGCAGTATTAATGGTAAAGAGGAAGTTCATCTAAAATTGTAGAATGAAAATACATGGGTATTAAAATATGTGAGGCATATATCAAGCCTCAAGAGGAATATTGTTTGTGCAGGGAAACTAGGTGAAGTTGGTTCCATGGTTAAATTGATAGCAGACTCTTGGAAATTCACCTAGAGTGCTTTTGTTGTGGAAAGAGGTAAGAAGGTAGGAATGTTATATTTATCTGCTTGTGTTATTGATTTCTTTTTTGTGTTATCTACTTCAGATTTAGATACATGCATGTGGTATAATCGTTTGGGCCATATGAGTAAAAAAGGAATGCAAATCTTAAAGATTAAGGGTAATTTATCAAATTTGAAATATTTAGATATTTATTTATGTGAGCATTATATCTTTGAAAATCCAAAGAGAGTGAGATTTCTTAAAGTTAGGGCAAATAAGAAGGAGTGGAAATTGGATCTTGTACACTCAAATATGTGGGGACCAACCCATGTAGCTTCTCATGGAGGATCCCAGTATTATGTTGCTTTATTTGATAATGCTACAAAAAAGGTATGGGTTTATTGTAATAAACATAAATCTGATGTTTTTGATACTTTTTAAAGATGGAAATCCCTTATTAACAATGAATCAAATTCAAAGTTAAAGTTCCTTAGATTTGAAAATGGTGGTGAAAATTGTAGCAAGGATTTCATTGATTATTTTTCAGTAAATGGAATACATAGAGAAAGGATGGTTACAAGAACACCAAAAGAGAATGGTGTTGTAGAAAGAATGAACAAGACATCATGGAACGTGCTAGCAATATGAGGATACATGTTGGATTGCCCATGTAGTTTTGGGAAAAAGCAGTTGATACAATGGTTTATTTGATTAACCATGGGCCTTTAAGTTCACTAAATGGAGGAATACCATAGGAAGCTTGGACTAGAAAAGAGGTAGATTTTTCTTCTTCTTTTTTAAATTTTGTTCAGAAGATTTTGTGCATATTGATAAGGAAAATAGAAAAAAGTTTTACGCAAAATCCAAGTGATGCACTTTTACTAGTTATGGATCTGGTGATTTCGGATTATATTTTTGGGATTTAGAGAATTCTAAATTTATTAGCAGTCGTGACATTGAATGGAATGATAAGAGAATGTATAGGGATTTGTACCCAAGGATGAACTAGTTGAGATGTTTGTGAATGAAAATGAACTTTCATATTCAAAATAAATACCTACAAGGTCTCACACTAATTGGTGTCGGTTAACCCCTCACTAGCATCGGTCAGCTAAACTAGTATTAGTTACAGAAGATCCAAACCAACATCGGTTAGCAAAACCAACGTTGGATATAGGTGACAGGCATTGGTCACTGTCAGAATTGGAAACAAATGTCTAGGAGGTCTAGAATGAGCCTTCGGTACCCCAAACTTCTATGAGAAGGTCACAAATGGTAAGTAGACCTCCAGAAAGATTTACACCTTCTCTATCTTATTTATTATTAACTGATAATGGTGAACCAGAAAATTTTGAAGAATCAATGTAGGATAAGACCCATTTCCAATAGGAGCATTGCATGGATGAGGAGATGGACTCCTTGGAGCAAAACTAGAATTGGGATTTGGTTAAGTTTCTAGCAGGTAAGAGGACATTACAAAACAAGTGGATTTAGAGGATCATGGAAGAATAGGGTGGATAGAAATGATACAAGGAAAGGCTTGTAATAAAGGGATTTGCATAGAAAGAAGGTATTGAATTTGGTGAAAGATTTTCACCTATTTTTAAAATGACTTCCATATGTATTGTGTTGTGTATACTTGCAATACATGATTTATATTTATAGAAACTAGATGTGAGTATATATTTTCTTCATGGTGATTTACACAAAGATATTTTTATGCAGCATTCATTTGGGTATGAAGTCAAGGGTAGGAAGAAATTAGTGTGCAGGTTGAAAAAGAGTCTATATGGGCTTAAAAAAGCTCTAAGGCAATGATACATGAGGTTTGATAGTTTCATGCAGAAGCATGGTTACTTGATATGTGAATCTAATCATTGTGTTTATTTCAAGAAGCTTGAAAATGGGATCTATATTATTTTGATATTATATGTGGATGATATGTTATTGTACAATTTATTATGTAGGATATTAGTGAGCTTAAGGGAAATCTAGCTCACACATTTTATATGAAGGATTTAGGAGTTGCAAAAAGAATCCTTGTCATTCAAATACAAAGAGACAGGAAGAACAAGAAATTATTTTTGTCTCAAGAGGATTATATCAATAAGGTTTTAGAAAGGTTTGACATGCAAGATTCAAAACCGGTGAGTACACCTATGGATAGACAGTTTAAATTGAGAAAATATCAGTCTCCTTAATAACACGAGGAGGTCAAATACATGACAAGATTACTATATACTTCAATAGTTGGGAGTCTCATGTATGCTATGGTTTGTACCAGACCAAACGTTACAGAGGCAGTGGGAGTTGTGAATAGATTTATGGCCAATCTAGGTAAAGAGCATTGGAAAGTAGTCCAATGGATTCTTAGGTATTTGAGAGGGACAACTAGCATGCAGTTATGCTATGAAGGTTCAGATATTTATTTACATAGAAATGTTGATTAGGATATGGATGGAGATTTGATTGGTAGAAGGAACACTAGTGGATATATGTTCATAGTAGGTAGGATGGAAATTAGCTAGATTTTGAGATTGCAAAAGGTGGTGGATTTTTCTACTACAGAGGCTAGTAAAGAGATGATATGGATGAGAAAGTTCATGGAAGAGCTAGGAAAGGAGAAAGATGATTGAAAATTTTTCAGTGATAGTCAGAGTGTAATACATTTGGAAAATAACTCAACATTTCATTGTAGAACAAAACACATTCAGTTGAAGTATCACTTTGTACAACAAGTATTGGAGGATGAGAAGCTGAAACTTGATAAGATTCATATGAGTGAAAACCATGTGGATATGCTAACAAAGCCATTAGCAAAAGAGAATTTGGAGCTACACTCCAATTCTATTGGTATTTGAGTTTGAGACTTGAAGAGGAAGAAACAAAGCTAAGGAAAGGATACAAGAATGACATTGTATAGGTATAATGCAAAAATTAATCTCCAAGTGGGAGATTGTTGAGTTGTGAAGCTTTGTTACTTCAAATTAGAATGCTATATTAAACTTACAGGAAAGCACAGTAACCGACATCAGTTATAGATGAACCCACATCAGTTACCTATGACCAACATCAGTCAAGTAAGGAGGAACCAACATCGGTTTGGGCTAACTGATGTCGGTTACCTGTGCAGGAGTGTTTTATTTAACTCTCGGGAATTAAATCTAAATTTATTATTAAATCAGATCTATTGATTGTAATTACATGGCTAAGTGCCCTAAGTTTGTATATTCCTATATAAGCATGAAAGATAGGGTTTAGAAGTTTGTGTTCATGATTATTGTGAGAATAATTATGAGAGAGAATTATTGGAGAAAAAGGATAAGCTTGAGAGAAATAAAGTATTGTACATCTGAGAGGTGTGGAAGATTGTAGATCTTCTGTTATATATCTTCTGAAAGCTTTCGATAATATATAGGCTTGTTTCTTAGTGGATGTAGCCCACACTAGGTGAGCCATATTAAATCTAGTGTCAATTTATATCGCCTGTTTTGTATATTTCTTCTGGTAGAATATCCTCTTTTATTGCATGTATGCTTAGATCTAATATATAATTTGTACAACCTTTTGCTAACCCAATAGAAATCATGAGGAATACAAAAAACCTAAGGATGCTTTTTGGTGGGTGTCTTCCTCTATTTCCAATGCCCCTTAAACCTCTCAAACACATCATACAATATTTTTTATATTATCTACACTCACATGATCTAGATGTCACACAACATCCCTCTTTCTATATTTTTTAGTTGAGTTTCAACACCTTTGTTGTATGGTAAACACCTTTGTAAGGATGTGGTATGGTGTTTCCTTGGATGCCTCTATTACAAGGTTCTATAGATGAGATTTTTCTTTTTAATATATATAAAATAAAATGCAATTCCTTTTCTTTAATCTAATGAGAGAAACATCTTTGTTATTTGGAAACATCTCTTAAAATTCAATAACTCTCTGACTACATGGATGCATTTTCCAAAATATATTTTTTTTTTTCATTTTATTTTATTAATTTCTCACAGTCTATTACAAGAGTTGCTTAAAGATTTCACTACATAATGCATTGGTGCTCTTCCATATTTCTTTTGTCCCACTCTCCTAATCTCCCTAAATATGACTAAATTTGAAGGCATAAAAACACTTTAAGATGACCAAAAGTCACTTCTAAGACCTACACTTAGTGGCCCTCACATTTCCCTAGTGTTAGATACTAATGTTGCACTTGTTTCATCCCTAAAAATCATGTTAGAGAGGTTTTATTTTAATGTTACTTTACTGCTGGAACATAATAAACAAACTATCAACATTATAATGCCACACCAAGTGCACTTTTAATTCTAATTGTTCAAGATGATCAAATGGGAGAAAGATTAATATAGTGAATTTCATTGAGAGAAACCACCCATGTCTCATTTGGAAAAGATTAACAATAATTTTCTACATTTATGGGTAAAATGGATCCATCAAAACGGTTTCAAAAAAGGCCCTAACGAAAAATTGCAGCAATACGCATGTCATGGGAACTCCTTGAGGGATCCCATAACTTGGCAAGACATGTTGTACTTAGAAATATTATGGAGTATCGGGTCCATAGTAATAAGGAAGAATTAAATATGGACATGTTTATCCACTCCATTGTTATGTTTTTAAATACGTGCATGGTCGTAGAAGATAAAAGATAAAAGGGGGAAAATTACCTTATTTTTTTTCAATTTTTAATTAACACAGGGAGATTATATTTTTATTTAATTAATCAACAATAGCACTAAATAGACCTTGAGGAATAATAAATATAATTTATAGAGCATAATATTAGTTAAAAATGGCAATTTAATACATCACGCTAATTACCTATTAGGTCAATTAGAGTGCAACATGACCAAACACATTTTTGATCAATATTACAGCAATATTATGATCAATTTACTTTCCTGCAATCTTTGTGAACCTCTCCTAGGCTCCCCATAAGAGGCTTAACATATCCCATTTTCACCATCGAAGTGGTAAAATCATTAAAGAAGGCATTTTGATCGTTACTGTAAGTCGTGACTAGAAAATTAGTGAACAGAGAACCCATGCTTTTTAATGGACTATATAGTGTCTAATCTGACTGTGAGAGTCCCTTATGCTTCATCATATATATATATATATATATATATATATATATATATATATATATATATACTATTTATTGTCAAATAGATCGAGGTTAACCATGTCTAAGGGAGAGATTTTTTTATTGTTGGTATTAACATGATAGTTAGCCTTAATAGAAGTGGTAAAATATAGGTCGATGTTTGATTCGTCATAGATATGACTTCTAAAAATAAAGCATTGAGATCGACTTTTTGTATGAGCACATATTTATAATAGTGAAATATTACTAAATAGAAAACTCTTACAAATGTATAAAAAATACCTTTCTGATTCCACTTACCTGAAATGGTAATGAGGTCCTTGACAGAAAGTCCCTATTTCTTAAATGCTGACATGAGTTTAAAAAAGCCCATAAAAGGACTTGGAATATCTCCTTTTACATTGGTTTTGATTGTAACCCTTGAATCTATTCTTCCCAGTAATACTTCCCATGATGGACCTCCCAACTGAAAATACTATACAACGATATTTTTTAGTCATTTATATTCATTCATATATGAGATAGATCTAGGAAGGGATTATAGAAATTTAGAGGAAGAATAATTGCTTGGACAACTGAATCATGATCATTTATGGCCAAAATGCCGGCACAAGATACCACACCACTAAAAAAAATTCCAACTCATATGTTATAGTTTTTATAACCTCAAAGCCTCTAAATGAATCCTTTTTTACGCCCACATTCTTTTCACTTCTAAACCACGTCCAAAAACACCACAGCAGAATGTAGGTTTTGGAGTTACACCTCAAGTTGCACAAGCGGCTAACATGGCCGATTCATTTATCCATGCATGATCTTTGTGTGACCTTTTGTGTATGTGGCATATACATGTTTAAACAACATTGGTGATTCCTAATGTATCTATGTTAATTTTAATTTGTTTAAGCCTGGTGATAACATATTTTAGGGGGATGTAGTGCCCACTTCCCTTCAACACCTTTTTCTTTGATTTTGATACTGTCAACTACACTTATGAACATTGTTGTAGCCTTTTCATTTAGCATGATAATAGATGTTAGATATACTGGATTGTTGTTGTTTTCGATTCATATATGATGCATGTGGATTATTAGAGACATATTATATTGATGTTGATATGTTGTGGACATGGTTATTTATATATATTTCTGACATACGATATAATTTTGTTGCCATGAGTAGGATTTGATAATTGAATTAATGTTGTGATCATTTTTGACATGGATGAAACGTTGGATAGAAATTTTGCTAGAAATTTTTAAATGATTCATAATTTCCTAGATGATATTAATTCGTATATAGATGATTTTTTATTTATATAGCATATTTTGGATTAGATTTTTTAATGTAGCCACGAGGCCAAAGGAGGTATTTTATGTTTTGCAGGGGTCTATATATATATATATATATATATATATATATATATATATATATATATATATATATTCACAACAACATCAGGGGGATTGGAGACCAAACACATTGGAATTATAAATGAATTCAATTAGGGTCACCATGGCAACATGTAATTGTGTGTGTGTTAGAATTATTTACTTAGGGGAAAATTTTGACCAAGGGATCATGTGTTGCCTTTTGTTTTATTTTCCTTTTATTAATGTTAGTATGTGTTTATTTGAGTGATGTAATTTACTTGTTTTAATTATTTAGTTTTGATGTATTGTTTTTCCCCTTTATCTTAGTGGGTCTAAGTTTCTTATTAAAGTAATTAAATCTTGATAACTAAATATGTGACCAAAAGGATTTATTTTATTATACTTGATTTACTCTTGGATTTTTTGTTGTGTGTTGAATGCTTGAGATTTTGAGTGTTGTGCATTCTACCCTTCATGGGAAACCCGAATTTTTCCTTAAGGGCCCATTTTGAAGGATTGTGGGACAAGTTAAACTTGTTCCACACCTCTGAAATTGTCGTACCAACCCTACCTATGGGTTGCAGGATAAAAATTAGACCCCATTAGGTGTTTTCGGAAGATAAAAAGGTGAAATGTTTATTTCACTTTCTTTCAAGTAATTAATATTGTCCTTAGAGGGGTGTGGGCTTAGTTTGTGTGTGTAAGTATCTTGTCATTCCTCTCACCCACTAATTTATGGTACATTGGGGTTGAGGTTTGACTTCTTAGGTGGATTTGAAGATGAGTGATGTGGCATCGTACATGGAGTCACCTCATCCTCCTCTCTCCCTTTTCTATTTATAGAAGCTCTTTTACTTTTTTAGGGGTTACTAGATCATTTTGGTCTCTTATATTTTGGAGAGTTAGAGGATTTTTGGGAGTGCTTGTGGATTGTTGGAGCTTGGGGGCTTACTCTTGGGAACAAGCTCTACTATGGAATGGTAGGAGCTTCACCTTGCTTATGTTATGCTTTATTTTATGTTTATGTGTTTGTATTGTGTATTTTTTTATTTAGAATTATTGATGTGTGTGGGTAGATTGCCTATGTTTGGATTAGGAGGAGACTATGGGGAGTTTTCTTATAGGGAGGCATAAAATTTTACTTTCTTGCTTGGAGAGAGTTTGGGTTGGGTGCCCCAGCTAGGATAAGGAATGCTTACATTTCGTATTTATTTCTTTTATGAGGGAGGAATAAGAGTATGTATGGATTTGAGATATGCATTGGAGGCTTTAAGGTTGACACCTATTCCCATTGGGAGGCATAAGTGGCCTCCCCATAGGTCTTACTCTTTTGGCTTTCATTTTAAGCCTTGTTTTGTTGATTGTTCTTCTTCTTCTTGTGTTGTTGTTGTTTTGAATGTGGTTGAAATGTTGTGAAATTTTTGTTTGTGTTGTGGAAGCTTGTTGTTGCTATGTGATGGAATTATCTCCCATTGTAATGTGGTTGGGCTCAGGAGAAAATGGAGAGGATGGCTTCTCCTCTTTATTGGATGTCTTGGTTGGGTTGAGAGTGTTGCGGGTATGAATCAAACAAATCTTGGAGGAACTATCTTGTGGAGTTGTGGAGCTTTGATATTTGTTGGAGACCTTATGAAACTTCCTTTGTGTTGTCCCACTTAGAGTGGAGAAATTTGTGACATTGTATTCTATCATTTTCTTACATCCTTGTATTATTTCCCACCTTGGGTGGAAGACTTTGTAATAATTTCATGGAGAAAGATTACATTCCAATATTGGTATATTGTGTATGGGAAATAATCAAAATGACTATATTATATAAAATTTTGATTGGAAGTTGCATTATGAAAAAGAAATTTACTTTCATAGTGAAGTTGTAATGTTGAAAATGAGAAAGAAGAAATATAGAAGTTATAGATGTTGCCATTGTATACATAGTAAACTTGAATGCAAAATGAAGTTACTATAGTTATTTGAAAATACATATGTTGTAGAAAAATGGGAACAAGAGAACAAATTTGAAGTTTATTGTTAATTGAAATGTTGATTTTGTAGCAAGAAAATAACAATGTAGAAGTAGATATAAATCCTTTATCTTTACTCTTGAAATTAAAATAAAATTACTTGAACAAAATGGAAAGGATCTTGAAATTAGTTGTGCTTTTATTTGAAATTGATAATGATTAAAATGAGTAGTTTTAACTAAGAAATGATCAAATGGAATGAAATATCAAAACTGGAAACCTTAGGTGCTTAAAATCTCATCCAGAATGTGTTTTGGAAGATAGTAGCATCTTGTACTTTTTGTAAAAATGTAATATTAAGGTTCTCTTTTTTTGAAATAGGACCGTTGCCTTATGTAAAGTGGTATTTCCGTAACCGCCACTCAGGTTAAGGTAGCAGTCTCAAAACCACTGCTCAGTATGGTGGTAGTCCCAGGACCGCCAGTCTACTCTGGGTGGCGGTTCTGCCACTTACAACAGAACTCCATGGATCCGCGTCTGTGCAAATACTTTTAACTGGTTTCTGTAAAACTTAAATTTGTAAAGTTCAATCAATGACTTTCAACATGCAAACAATGTATGATCCCATGTATTTGAGCAATAAATTATACAAATGGTGGATCTAAAACATCTCTTCTCATTTATTTATGGGGGTAGGGTTTTCCCCCAAATTCAAAGACCCAAATACAAAAACTTAAAACAAAACCAGATTGGTAAAAGGGATAACCCTCCCAATTCTTTAATGGAAGCTATAAAAACAATAAAACTATAACTAAAATAATCTAAACTAGATCTCCTTGTAGAATCCTCCATAGTTCTTCCTCCTTGCTCCCATGTCTTCCTCTTCTCCAACGTGTAATTTTTTCTAACAAAACAAATAGACCAAATGAGGGAATTGAACAAAGGAAAGGTTTTAATAAAAACTCATAAGGAAATTTAGGGCTAGAGGGAAACCCTAGGATCTAGTGCCCAAGAATGACTTGATCTAAGGGTGGAGTTTTCACCCTAATTTTGTTAGGTGATAATGATTTTTATAAATGTTGTTTTAAAACTTTAGTAGTATGTGTAAATGTGGAATGGGGCCATTTCATTGCCTTAGGAATGTAAAGTCCTTATTAGCCCTTAGTATGTTTTAGTAAATTAGTAAAAGAAATTTATACTATTAGGATAATGAAACTAAATTATTTAATCATGAGGTTAGTCAATTTTAGATTGAAAATTTACTTAAGTGAAGAAAACATTTAATTAAGTAAATTAATGTAGGGTACCTTCCTAATACATAATTGATTAATGGACTCTAAAGATTAATTTGAGAATATGTTAACCTTCGTTCTAGACTGGGTTCTTCAATCGAAAAGTTGAGTTAGTGGTGCTAGTTAGTTGTTGTACCCTAGGGGATTAACATCCTTGTAACATGTTTTATTCTTCTTCCTTGTTCTTGTAACAAAAAAAATTAGTCACAAATTTTGGGTTAAGTGTTGGGAGTTAGCGTGTTTTTAGAACACCGTTTTTATGGGCATTACATTTGGTATTAGAGTCATGGGTTCTAAGCTTGGACCCTTGGGCACACTAGAAAACATGAAGACATGAACTTTTTAACCTAGTGTAAAATTGTTTCTTTTAAATCTAGAAAACCACACTGTCTGGTAAATTGAATTTTTTTAGAAAACTTAAAAAATTGAAACAAAACCAAAATGATGAACTAAATCTCACCTTGGTATATGCAGGAGGCAAGGCACAGACCAGATGATGGATCTTTTCATATAGACCTAGGTATACCACCAGTAGATCAGGCTGTAGTGACCATTCTTATTCAGATTTTATAGATGCTTCAAGATGTTAATGCCGCTATACAGAGAGGGTCCCTAGGAGGACGAATTGCTATATAGGATATGGAGCCATTAGTTGTGGCTAGAGCATCTCCTCGATACAACAAGCAGCATGGGGTAGAGAAATTCTGCGTGAAGTCGGCCAGGGTAGAGTCACCACAGACAGGGCATGGAGATAGGATTTTGGGACATAGGGATAGATCTCAAAGCCCTAGACAGAGAGAGGAGAACATAGAGAGACCTAGGGCCTATCAGATATCAGCTGTAGACCATATCAAGGATATCTTGAAGCTACGGCCATCTCATTATTCGAGAGATACAAGAAGTTTTCAGGTAGAGGGTTGGTTGGAGAGCTTGAGTGGATTCTTCAAGCTCTATCCTTGTACTAGCAAAAAAAAAGCTCTTGTTGTGGTCCATCTTCTGAGGGATGAAGCAGGAGTCTGGTGGAGGACCGAGGAGCAGAGGCTCAATGTAGACTCAGAGACAAATACCTGGGATCTTTTTTAGGAGTGTTTTAGGAGCATGTATTTTCCAAGGAGTTTCATTTAGTAGTGGATAGATGAGTTTCATGAACTTCGCTAGGCATCTATGATCGTAGCCGAGTATGAGAGTCGATTTCTAGATATACATAAGTATGTCAACTATATGCAGGATGAGTAGGTACAGATTCACCGGTTCATTCACTTCCCACAAATATTAGTCGATACAATGGAGAAGGCCTATATTACAGAGGAGACATAGGGGAAGACGCAGCAGGATAGAGACAGAGTTTGGAGACGTATCCAACAGATGTAGGATAACAGAGTGAGGGGGTCTGTTCCTCCTCCTTGTGGTGGACAGATATCATGATAGTATTCCTTCAGGCCACCTCAGTAGCCACCTTAGCAACATACCCACCCACCGTACACACCTCCTCAGAGATTTGACGCACCGAGGGGGAGGAGTATGGGGCCTACTTCTAGAGGTCTCATCAAGACACATGGTGCATAAAGAGCTCAATCAACATGAGCTTGTTAGCTGAGACCTCAGCAGTCCATAACTGGGTCATCAGGATCCACAACATAGACATCTATAGTACTGACTGGAGCCACATCCCACTAGAGAGGACTAGACAGTTGCTATAGTTGTGGTGTTGCTAGACACCATTGGAGAGAGTGCACACAGAACCCTAGCAACAAGGGTAAGACGTAGATCTTAGAGCCTTTAGTTGGAGACTTGACACAGAGTCATCAAATCTACCCAACGATCGAGAACCGCCAGGATGAGCATCACAGTACCATCAAAGAGATGACAGGTAGTATTCATGGTGTTTCTACATCTATATTATTTGATTCTAGTTCCTATGATTCTTTCATTGCACCATCCTTAGTAGAGCGTTGCAGGCTAGTGGTAATTAAGTAGGGTGATAGTTGGGATGTTGAGATGACTTAAGGGGCCAAAATTTCTATAGAATCCTTAGTTAAGGAGTGTGTGGTGGATTTGGGACCCTTCACCACTACTTCGGATCTTCGAAACCTTCTTTTGGGTTCCTATGGTGTCATCTTTTGCATGGGCAATTTGTCTGCACACAGACCTAGAGTGGATTGTGACCATAATACTATTGCTTGTACAAATGATCTAGGAGTGGAGTTAGTGATAGCAGGGGCTAGGCGTCATGTTTGCATTCGCACCATCTCCACTATGCAGCTTAAACGGTGTGTGCAATGGGGTTTTTAGATGTATGCTATTACAGTTAGCGATAGATCTGAGGATGAGTCTAGTGGACCATCCATTCATGACCATCCCATCTTGAGAGTGTTTGCTGAAGTGTTTCTAGGGGAGGTAATGGGGTTACCTCCCCCACGTGACATATATTTTCATATAGATTTGGTTCCAGGCGCAGAGCGTATCTCATGAGCACCTTATCAGATGACTACCCCTGAGCTCTATGAGCTCAAGTTACAACTTGAGGGCCTTCTTGAGAAAGGCTTAATCCATCCTAGTATATCCCTCTGGGGTGTACCAGTGATTTTTGTGAAGAAGAAGGATGGATCTATGTGTTTGTGTATTGATTACCACCAGCTGAACAAAGTAACGATCAAGAATTGTTACCCCCTTCCGCATATTGGTGACTTGTTTGATCAGATGAAGGGGGTTACAATTTTATCCAAGAAAGATCTTAAGTAAGGGTATCACCAGCTGAGGATTACAAAGTCAGATACTCAGAAGACTACCTTTTGTATGAGATATGGCCACTACGAGTTCACAGTGGTACCTTTTAGTCTGATGAATTCCCCCGCAATGTTCATGATATTGATGAGTGGGGTATTCAGGAATTTTCTTGATTGCTTCATGCTCATTTTCCTGGATGACGTTTTGATTTACTCATGTACGAGTCAAGAGCATGAGGAGCACCTTCACTAGGTTCTTCAGTGTCTTCATGAGAAACATCTTTACGGGAATTTGGACAAGTGTGTATTCTTTCAGACAAAGGTGCAGTATTTGGGCCACATCATTTCTAGTGTGAGCGAGGTGTGCAACTTCATGGGTTTTACAGGATACTACAGGATATTTGTTCAAGAATTTTCTTAGATTGTGCACCACATCACTTCCCTTCAGCGAAAAGAAAAGAAGTTCATTTGGTTAGATAGATGTGAGTAGGACTTTAGGAAACTGAAGGAATGCATCATGCCAGTGCCTATTCTTGTAGTAATAGATCCTGAGGGTGAATTCTACATTTGTACAGATTCTTCTTTGGCAGGAATTAGAGGTGTGTTGATGCAAGAGGGTAGATTAGTTGCTTTTGAGTCTCGCAAACTCAAAGATTATTTGATCAATTATCCAACTCATGATCTTGAGCTTGCAACATTTGTGTACGCCTTAGTACGGTGGAGACATTTCCTCCTTGGCAAGAGGTTTACACTCAGGACTGATCACTTGAGTCTTTACCACCTCTTCATGTAGCCCAATCTAAACACTCATCAACGGCATTAGATGGAGTTTATTTTTGAGTACGACATGGAGATAGAGCATGTGAAGGGGAAGGATAATTTTTTTCCATACACTTTGAGTGGATGGAGACATGTTGTTATGGATACTTTAGTAGTTACAGATTTTTGGAGCAGGATTTTATAGAAGCTTCCTCATGAAAGCTTCTACCTTTCAGCTAGAGAAGAGATTGAGTCTTAGAGGCCCCTTGAGGGGAGATATGATGGATTTTCATTAGAGGCAGATGGTCTTCTTAGAAAAAGAGGTCGAATATACATTCCTAGAGATGGATACTTGAGACAAGACATTTTGAGAGAGGCTCATCTTGCACCTTATTCAGCCCATCCCGGGGTGAAGAAGATGCACACCACTTTGAAATAGTTTTACCATTGGAGAGGATTTTAGAGAGACGTGGCTCAGTTTGTGTCATGTTGTTTAGAGTGTCAGAGGGTGAAGGCCGAGCATTAGCATCTAGTTGGCCTTATCTTTCCTCACGCCATTCTGGAGTGGAAGTGGGACACCATTTCCATGGATTTCATTGTGGGGTTACCGAAATCAAGATATGAACACGACGTCATCATGGTCACAGTGGATAAGTTGTTAAAAGTGGTTAATTTTTCTTTAGTGAAGACCACCTACATAGCCAGTACAGTGTAATGGGTGTATCTTAATGAGATTTTTAGATTACATGGGATTCTGTGAAAGGTCATTTGTGATCGTGATCCTTTCTAAACTTCCCATTTCTGGACCACTTTGTAGCATGCTCTTGGGACAAGGATCAATTTCATCATGACATATCACCCTGAGATAGATGTACAGACTGAGCGGGTGAATCAGATCCTAGAGGACATGCTTAGGTGTACATTATGGATCAACATTCGAGATGGGAGGAGTATCTATAATTGGTGGAGTTTGCCTATAATAATAGTTTTCAGAGTTCGATAGGCATGGCTTCTTTTCGAGAATTATATGGAAGAGAGTGCAAGACACCTCTTAGTTGGGACAGGTTAGAGGACATGGTTTCTCTTGGGTCAACCTTATTATAAGACATGGAGCAACAAGTTGTTTTAATCAGATTGAGATTACAAGAGGCACAAGACAAACAAAATAAGTACATGGACTAGCATAGGATAGATCGTAGTTATGAGATGGACACGATGGTATTTATTTGTTTCAGACTGCATAAGAGCCCTATCCATTATGGAAAACGTTCTAAGCTTGGTCCTAGGTTTGTGGGTCCCTTTGAGATCTTGCAATGCATCGATCCCTTGGCCTATCGTTTAGCATTTTCACCTAGCTTATCTCTCGTCCATGATGTGTTTCATGTTTTGTGCTTAGGAGATATATTTCTAATCCTTCTCACATGCTAGATTGGACCACATTACAAGTGCAATATCAAGGGTAGGTGATGGTGGATCCCATCCACATTATAGAGTGCAAGACCCTAGGCCTTCATAGTAGATAGATTTTCCAGGTTCAGCTCTAGTGGGACAGATATGATGAGACTCCAGCTACATGGGAGGATGCTACATTATTACGAGTGCAGTTCTTGCACCTGTTCTAGTGACTTCTAGGAGGAAATCAAGTCTAAGGGGAAGGGGATGTCATGTCGACTTCCCTTCGACACCTTTTTCTTTGATTTTGATATTGTTGACTACACTTATGCACATTGTTTTAGCCATTTGATTTAACATGATACTAGATGTTAGAGATATTTGACTATTTTTGAGTTTGATTCGTATATGATGCATGTGGATAATTAGAGACATATTATATTGATGTTGATATGTTTTGGACATGGTTATTTATATATATTTCTGACATGCAATATACTTTCATCGCCATGAGTAGGCTTTAATAATTGAATTAATGTTGTGATCATTTTGACATGAATGAAATGTTGGATAGAAATGTTGCTAGAAATTTGTAAATGATTCATAATTTCCTGGATGATATTTATTCGTATATAAATGATTTTAGATTATATTGCATATTTTGGCATGAATGTTTTATTGTGGTCATGAGGCTGAAGGAGGTATTATGTGTTTTACAGGTGTGTGTGTGTGTGTGTGTGTGTGTGTGTGTGTGTGTGTGTGTGTGTGTGTGTGTGTGTGTGTGTGTGTATTCACAATAACATCAAGGGGATTGGAGACCAACAAAATTCAAATTCTAGATGAATTCAACTAGGATCACAAAGGCAACATGTAATTGTGTGTGTGTTAGAATTATTTGGTTAGGGGAAAATTGTGACCAAGGGGTCATGTGTTGTTTTTATTTTACTTTCTCTTTTATTAATGTTAGTATGTGTTCCTGTGAGTGATGTAATTTACTTGTTTTAATTATTTAGTTTTTGATGTATGTGTTTTCCCCTTTATCTTAGTGTGTCTAAGTGTCTTATTAAAGTATTTAAATATTGTCCTAAACTAATTTAAGATGTGACCAAAAGGAGTTCATTTATTAGACTTGATATACTCTTGGATTTTGTGTTGTGTGTTGAATGCTTGAGACTTTGAGTGTTGTACACTCTACCCTTCATGGGAAACATGAATTTGGCCTTAAGGGAAAATTTTGAAGGCTTGTGGGAAAAGTTAAACTTTCCCACATTTCTTACATTGTCATACCAACCCTACCTATCAGTTGGGGGGTCAAAATTAGACCCCATTAGGTGTTTTGGGAAGATAAAAAGGTGAAATGTTTATTGCACTTTCTTTCAATTAATTAATTTTGTCCTTAGAGGAGTGTGGGCTTAGTTGTGTATATAAGTATCTTCTCATTCCACTCACCCACCAATTTATGGTGCATTGGGGTTGAGGTTTTACTTCTTAGGTTTAGTTGAGGATAAGTGATGTGGCATGCTACATGGAGCCACCTCATCCTCCTCTCTCCCTTATCTATTTATAGAAGCTCTTTTGCTTGTTTGGGGGTTACTTGATCATTTTGTGCTTTTGTATTTTGGAGAGTTAGAGTATTTTTGGGAGTTCTTTTGGATTGTTGGATCTTTTGGTTGCTTTCTTGGTTTTTAGGAGCTTGGGGACTTACTTTTGGGAACAAGCTCTACTATGGAAAGGTAGGATCTTCACCTTGCTTATGTTATGTTTTATTTTGTGTTTATGTGTTTGTGTTGAAGGTTTTTTTCTTTGGAATGCTTGTTGGGTGTGGGTAGATTGCCTAAGTTTGGAGTAGGAGGAGACTATGGGGATTTTTCTTGTAGAGAGGAATAATATTTTACCTTCTTTCTTGGAGAGAATTTGGGTTGGGTGCCCCACCTAGGATAAGGAATGCTTGCATTTCTTACTTATTTCTTTTATGAGGGAGGCATAAGAGATTGAGGGAGGTATACGAGTATGTGGGAGGTAGGGAGGTATAAGGGGTACTTGAGGGGGGCATAAGAGTATGTATGGATTTGAGATATGCATTGGAGGATTTAAGGTGGGCACCCATTCCCATTGGGAGGCATAAGTTGCATCCCCATAGGTATTTCTCTTTTGGATATCATTTTAAGCCTTGTTTTGTTGTTTTTCTGATCTTCTTTATTGTGTTGTTGTTTTTGAATTGTGGTTGGTTGTGAAATTTTTTTGTTTTTGTTGTGGAAGCTTGTTGTTTCCATGTGTTGGAAATATCTCCCATTGCAATGTGGTTAGGGCTCAGGGGCCAATGGAGAGGATGGCTTCTCCTCTTCATTGGATGTCTTGGTTGGGTGGAGAGCATTGCCTCTCCCCCCATTTTGTTGTGAATCAAAAAAATCATGATGGAGCCTTATTTTTGGTGTTGAGGAGATTAGAAATTTCTCAGAGTCCTTGAGGATTTCCCTTGTTGAGATAATCCTTTTTGTTTCACACTCAAAGTGGAAGATTGTAAATTTGGTTATGTTTTAAAGGAAATGTTGAGATACAACTTGTATTAATATTTGAAGAAGTTCATTGTAGTATTGTAAAGAAAGAAATTTCCTTCTCATTAGAATGTAATAGGGAAAGCGCAATAATCAAAATGGATATATTGTGTAAAATTTTGATTGGAAGTTGCATTGTGAAAAAAAGAAAGTTATTTTCATTGTGAATTTGTAATGTGGTAAATGAGAACGAACAAATATAGAAGTTGTAGATGTTGCCAATGTATACATAGTAAATTGGAATGGAAAATGAAGTTGTTATAGTTATTTTGAACATACATATGCTGTAAAAATTGGAATAAGAGAACAAATTTGAAGTATGTTGTTATTTGGAAATGTTGATATTTGTAATAAGCAAACAATAACGTATAAGTAGATTTATATTTCTTTTTCTCCTGGAAATAGAAAGAAAATTAGTTGAATAAAATGGAAATGATCTTGTTAGTAGTTGTCCTTTTATTTGAAATTGATAATGCTTTAACGGAGTAATTTTAACTAAGAAATGATCAAATGGAATGAAATATAAAAACTAGAAACCTTGGGTGCGTAAAATCCCATCCATAATGTAAAAATATTAGAGTAAGGTTCTATTTTTTTTAAATAGGACTGCCGCCCTGTGCAGAGTGGCAGTCTCATAACCACTGCTCAGGCTAAGGTTGCGCTCTCAAAACCACCACTTAGTAGGGTGGTGTTCCATGGTTTGACACCCAGACAGGGTGACGGTTTTTTCATTCATGAAAGAACTCCGTGGAGCATCACCTGTGCAAAATTTCTTACTAGTTTATGCAAAACTTAAAGTTGTAAAATTTAACTAATGACTGTCAGCATGCCAACAATGTGCGATCCCATGCATTCGAGAAATAAATTATACAAATGGTGGATCTAGAACATTTCTTCTCATTTATTCATGGGGGTAGGGTTTTCCCCAAATTTAAAAAACCCAAATACAAAAGCTTGTAATAAAAGTCAGATTGGTAGAGGAAACCCCTCCAAATCCTTAAATGAAATAGATAATAACTATAAAAACTACAACTAAACTAATATAAACTAGATCTCCTTGTAGAATCCTCCATAGTTCTTCCTCCTTTGCTCCCATGTCTTCCTCTTCTCCAACCCGCAACTTTTAATAAAACAAATAGACCAAATGAGAGAAATGAACAAAGGAAGGAATTTAACAAAAAATCATAAGGAAATTTAGGGCTAGATGGGAACCCTAGGATCTAATGGTAGAGATTGACTTGATCTAAGGGTGGAGGTTTCACCCTAGTTTTTTTTAGGCGAGAATGATTTTTATAAATGTTGTTTTAAAACTTTAGTATGTGTAGATGGGGAATGGTGCCATTTAATTACCTTAGGAATGTGAAATCCTTATTAGCCCTTAGTATGTTTTAGTAAATTAATAAAAAGGACTTTAGACTATTAGGATAATGAAACTAAATTATTTAATCATTAGGTTAGTAAATTTTGGATTTAACATTAACTTAAGTGATGAAAAAATTTAATTAAGTAAATTAATCTAGGTTACATTCCTAATTGATAATTGATTAATGGACTTCAGAGATAAATTTGAGAATATGTTAACCTTTTTTCTAGACCAAGTTCTTCAATCAAAAATTTTACTTAGTGGTGTTAGTTAGTTGTTATACCCTAGGGGATTAACATCCTTGTAAACTGTTTTCTCCTTCTACCTTGTTCTTGTAACAAAAAAAAAATTAGTCACAATTTTCAGGATAAGTGTTAGGTGTTAGCATGTTCCTAGAACGTTGTTTTTGCGGACGTTATAATTTCTATATTTTTCATTAATGGAAAACGTTCTTGGCTTTTGTCTTGTTGGTCTAAACACCTTTTGAAAGGTGGTTGCTTACTTTATAATTGTTTTTCTTCCTTTGAGCCACTTTATCTATTCTAGAATTTGGGCTAAATGAGGTATTCGTAAGGATCTCTTTTCACATTGGGGGTCTCCCTTACACTGAAATGGACCCCTTAGACCCTACCTATGGGTAGGGGGTCTCTTTTCAAGGTCAAATGGGATTTTCCCTCCCATTTGACCCCTCTCTTGTCACCATCTTGTAAGTGTGTTTGATTTTGTGTGATTATCTTAAAAGTTGAAGTGTGTTGGACTTATTGTCTTTTTAGGAAATTTGGGAGATTTCTTCCTAAATGTGTTTTGTTTTATGTCTATTAAAGGGATTTTGGAATCTTTTGGTTGGAGAATGAGATGGGTGACACATGTCACCCTCTCATTTGTGAGGATTTGTGTTTTAATTCTTCTTTTTAAATACCTCCTCATGGAGAGGGGGTATGGAATTTTGCTTGTCATTTTTACTATTGGAATTAGGAGAGAGCTTGGAGCTAGGAGCTTGGAGCTTGAAGTGCTTGGGTTGTTTTGAGAGTTGGATAGCTTGATTTTGAGGTAGGCCTTCATACCTCTCATGTTTATGGTCTTTATGGTATGTTGTGTAAAAGTAAAATGGTTGTTTGAATATGGTATTGTTTGCATGATTGTTGTGGATGTTTAGTAAATCTTGTTTTTCTTTTATTTTCTCCATCCATCCTACTTGAGGTGGATTTTGGAGTCTAGGGGAAGAGGGAGGAAACCCCCTCTTACAACACATGGCTTGATGGGAAAGCCATGATGGTCTTTATTTTATTTCCTCCCCTCATATGGTTTGATGTGGAAGATGACTGTTCATATGGTTTAAACCTCATCTTCCATCCTTGATAAGAAAACCATGCTTGGTTTGAAAATCCTTACAAGGAGGAGGCTTGGTGTTTGGGATGGAGTGATAAGGAGGGTATTATGGATAATATTTTGTTGTTCCTATGGTTGGATCACAATATGGTTTATAATGGGCTCCTTTCCACTCTTCCCCATTGAGGAAAACATGGAGTTCTCTTGTGATTTTTGTGTTTGCTTTGGTTTGTTTTGAAACATGGTGTATGGTGTGTGTTGTCACCCTGTGTTGTCCCCCTTACTTGAGAAATATTGAGGGCATGTATTCTCTCTCTCCCATGGGCTTGGAGGGAGGCTAGCATGTCCTCCATTTGGTGGAGATGGCATGTGATGATGTCATTTGGTTGGGTGGAAACTCGTGCATCTTTCTCTTGTGCATTGAATACTTTCATATGGATTGTAAGCTTGGAAAATATGTTTGGATCTTGGAGGAAAAAGTTCAAAATTTGGCCATGTTGTTCCCCTTTTTGGGGAGGCTTGTACACTTGCATTTTAAAGTGTTGATTTTGTAATGATTATGTAATATTCTTGGTATCTTTAACTTCTCTCTTGAGAGGAAGATTGAATATTGTAAACTTGTAATTTTGTATTATATCTTATATTTAGATAAGTTGTGAAGATACTTGTTGCATTTGGAAAAATTACTCAGCTTTTATTACACCTATAAGTTTGGTGGTAATTTCATACCTTCTCCATTTTTTAGAGGTATATTTTTTAGTAAAGAAAAGTTTAGCTAAAGTTGAATTGCATTATGTCATGCTATTAAAGAAGTTTATTCAAGGTAGATATGATACCTTGATGTGAACAAAAATTATGATAGTTTGTTAAATTATAATAATCCATTTTTTACGTTGTTGTAATCATATTTGGGTTTTTGAAAAAAATAATTTTAAATTTTAAAAAATGAACCGTTAACTTTTATTTTTAAAATGAATGAAGATTTTAAATATGTGTCTTATCTGAATTTTAAGTTTTATTATTAGTTGTAAAAGTAATTGCTTCTTCATGAAGCTTTAAAATAATAAATAACATTCATTTATATTCCTTTTTTTGTAATTTTGCCAATTTTAGATTATTGGACAATTTAATTAGAAAGCAAAAAAATTTTTATTTTTTATCTTGAGTTATAGGAAAAATTAAATTTTATATTACACATTATAATTGTTGATGATCAAGTATTAGGCATCACTTTTATTGATAGAGTAAAACGTGAAATTGATTTTCTTTATTCCTTAAAAGTTTAAATATTGTTAAGAAAATCATTTGTTTATACTATGTAAAATAAACCTAGTTGTCATTTTATAAATTATGAATCAATATTAAATATAATGAGTTGATTTATTATTAACATATTTAATTATACCTTTTATATGAAATTCTGAGTGCAAAATATATATACTATAAATTGGACTTTAAACTATATGTTTATATAGTGCTATATATGATATATATAAGGTATAAGAAACATAAGATATGGATCTGTACATTTTAACACAGATTTTTAGACATTGGGTTTATAGGCTTCAATTATGTTCTGACTTTCCATATATATACATAAACTACATTGTATATATATGATAAACAATTTCAACATTGTGTGTGTATATGCCAGTGTGGTCCAGCATATGAAAGTTAAATCGTTGTGTGTGTACTCATATAAACATATATAATAATATGGATTGTTGGTTTGAATATCATATATATATAAATCATTTGTGGGGACAGGCATGGCCTTAAATGACTCCCCATTATTTTGCTGTGCCATAGGGATACATATATATATATATTTAGTGAAGGGCAGACAAGTTCATACCTGCCATCCCCTGCCTATTTTTGACGTGGCCATGTGACCACCCACACCAGTGCCATTCCCCTTGCATAACAATGCACTCCCTTGCACGACCTCCTTGGCCCATCTCAGACCCTACACATGGATTTAGTCCACGACCCTTCAATTATGCGCCACATCCGCACACATACTAAACCCTACATGACACACTATACAAATACAACACAAAAACACACATGTTTCTATAAAACTAGAAACCCTGATTATACAAAGAAAAAATAAAATAGAATAAATTGAATCCCTAATAACAGAAAAACCAGTAAATAATAAGGGGAAATTTCTTCCCTTCTTTGCAAATCTAGAATATGAAGAAAAAGAATGAATGGATTTCCAATAACAATATAAATAGAGATTTAGTTTTGGAAACTCAAAATATGTCTTGTTGATCTCCATCCTTCTCCCTTCAACTTCCTCTGTGCAAATGAGAAGGAAATAAAAAAATGAAATTAAAAAAATAAAATCATAAAGAATGAGATTAGGGTTGTAGAGGATCCCTAAGATCTAGGGTAGAGATTAAAAGAATCTAAGGGCTCAAATTTAATCCTCTAACTTTTAACTTTATGGGAATAGGTGTTTTAATGGGTGTTTGGGGTAAATAATTTAGTGGATTCATTAGCTTTATTAGTGGGAGCCATGGGGGTATAAATAGCTAATGTGGCTTTTAGGAAATATTTTAAGAAAATATTTATTTGGGCATAGGTATTTGGGTTTATTATGGGACATGGTTATGTTAGAATATTAAATGATAAACTTAATAAAATATTTAATAAATAATTATTAAGCATGGGCTGAGATAGAGGTTGTACGCCTAAGGGAACCCATTCTTGAAATAATTTTAATAATGATAAAGAAGGTATTTAACCTGGTAATAAATTATGGTAAGATTAATGAACCTATTAATTGTTTGGCCTTATAGTCCCGAACATACTTAAAAATTAATAAATTAATATTTTTAAAAGATAATTTGATGATTTTTAGGCGTTTGTGTTTGGTCTAGGTCGTGCCAAATATGGGGCACTACATCTAGTATTAGAGCTCGGGTTCCAACACCATGCGTACTGGGATTAATTGAGTATTGAACACTAAGCTTGGTTTATTTTCCCATCTAGCAATAATGCTTCCGCTAAACCATTTCATTTTCCTCCTACGTCGGTCAAACAACGTAATAAGGCATGGACAACAACACCTCTAAAGAAACCGCATTGGAAAAATGCTTCTACTAACAAGACATGCGGAGAAGGATTTCAAGCCTGGATGAGAAAATTAGGTCATGAAATAGAACCACCTGGTGGTGATTGGAACACAAATTTTTATCACTTTATTTGTTTTAAAACAATTGATAAAAGTTAAGAAAAGTCACTCTTAAAATAACATACAAAATGGGTCTATGACTCCCATAGCGGAGATCGTTTAGGATGATCATGTTCTTTGGTGACATGGGATGTCTTAAAAACATTCAAACCTAATTTATAAGATCATTTTATCATTGAGTTGAACGAATTTTGAGCTCTGTTGATCACATTGCTGCATGGGACAACAATTAAAATCTAAGAAATTCATTTCGATTTGGAACCGTGGTTTAGGGAGTTTTAGTAGAAAATGGAAATCTACCACTATCTAAGCTTTGGTAGTATTTCCATCTCATTTGATTGCAACATTTGTTTTTGTGAAAATAGATATGGGAGCTAGTTTTTCAATCATGTTTTGGAGGCCTCTAGTCATTATGTCACACAAACAATCTAGTCAACCACATAAATCAACTCCAGAAACGAGGTCACAACTAGAGTTATGGGTATCATAATTATATTATGTAAGTTGCATTGGATTATCTATAAATATGAAAATAGATGAGATTTTATAGAAAAATATTTTGAGTTGGGATCTCTTGTTTTTGAAACCCATTTTGTAGACAATTTCACCAAAAAATTGTTGAAATGTAATAGCAAAAATTTAATAGTTGGCCCTGAGAAGGTGCTTCTAGTTCAAGATTCATTTGCTAGTTTTGGGTTCTTTATGTATTTTTTGACTCCCTATATAATAGAGAATTGGTTGGATGTGTTTTTTTACCATTTGGGTATTTTCCAGTTGTTTGGTAGGCCCTTTTTATAGCCATTTTGTTTAGGTTGTAGAATAGGAGAATTGGGTCTTTTGATCCACTTGAAGGTCTTAGGACACCCTTAGAGGGTACAAGAATTATATAGTATGATTATTTTGATATGTTAGGTGTGTTCTATGTTGAATTTTATGACCTAGACAAATTGGATGCTACGAGGTATTTTTGGGTGGTGATTGATTTGGTATAGGTTGATCATTTTGGTCACCATTCATAGTCATGGCTGCTTTGTAAATTATTAGTAATTTAATATGGGAGTGTAGAATTATTTTTCTTAAATATGAGGGTATCCTTTGGTGTTTTATTATTTTAATTTTTTTCACCCTTGAATTGAATTATTATTTTGGGACACTTGCTTGCAGTATTAAAAACCCCTCTTTTAAAACCTAACAAGATCCCTTCAGTATGGGCGTGAAATAAATAATGGTACCTTGTTGTAGATAAACCTTATAGGGTAAAAATATCTTCCATGTCTTAAAATTATATTCTCATAAATTAAAATAATTTTTTTCTCCTCGTGCACACGTTACCAATCTCAAATTTATAACCCTCTTTATAAGAAAATTTACCAAACAACCTTATAATCTTGTTTTTCCTTTCGAAAGTGTGTGTCTGAAAATTAATCATACTTGGATGAAAATTTTGGTTAACGTAAAATTCTCTAACTTATCTTTAATCAATAAATGATAAAGGAAAAGATTTTTGGTTTCGTAGTATATATGATGGGTTTACACGAAGCTTTTTTTCATAGTTATTTTATCCTATTCTAGTAAAATAAGAATACATGGAGCTATTAGGAAAATAGCTCTGGTTGTCACAAATTAAAATTTTCATTAATGCCCTCAGTATATCATTTTGGAATAGCTTTGGTAACGATCAAGTTACTTATAACCCTTCTTGATCTTGATAGGCCCATTTTCATACGATGATGATTTATTAAGTTTTGGTGCAATGTAACATGGTTTTTACCCTAGAAAGGTATTTTTTTTATAATATCCCTTCTTGAATTGGCTAGAAGGTTCTTAATAATCGTTTATGACACTAAGTGTATACATTCATGGAATCACCCTCTACAGTGTGATAGAAGATCATTATGGAAAAGTAACAACATTTCTCTCTCTCTCTCGGAAAAATTAAAATAACTTAGTGTCGATCACTCTTTTGGCTGGGCGAGATGGTATACCAATGACTAGTGTTGGCCCATATAATTTACAAGTAATTTGGTTTAATAATGGTGAATGCAATGTTTCATAACCAACAAAAAATATATATATATAAGTATATTTATGTACTTATACCTTATAAACAAGTATAAAATCATGTAATTGTATATAAATGAGAAAATTTGTAGAATATATATATTTTATCAGCCTTTGTTGACAAACAATGTTATAGACTGTTATCCCCTTTTGATCTGAAATTGAGTCATTTGTAAGTTATAATTTCAAATGAGATAAGTGATGATTATTAATCTTAGTTGTGTGACATTCATATAATCAGGATTACACGTTAAAGTGATCGTCTTGCGTAACTAAATCAGACATTGTGCTATCATTTTATGTCCTACATGAGAAAGAAATGTGAATCATATAGGTTCATATATGTTTCCCTAAATTTGATATCCTTTTGGTTATTGGACTCTAAGGATACCTCCATATAATTTCTCAACTTGGAGGACACATATTAACTTAGTAATAGATAAATGGTTTGACCCTTTTGTGAAGACTAAAGAACAATTATTATCTATTCATTCCACTTACCTTGGGTGAAGATGTCCTTTGTAATTGGTATTAACCCTAGTTAAGCAATTTGGATTTGGAGTTAGGCCGAGACTTTTGTTATTTTGGGGTACTTTTGGAAACATGGCCCCATTGTTTCACCATTCAATAGGGTGCTGAAATTGAAGTTCTTTGTGTGAAATGGATTTCACCCTCTAGTTAAGAATTATATTTATATACATCTCTTTCAACCTAATGGGTCATTGATGACCAAAATAATTTTTAAGTCAAAGTTAACATAAATTTTGAATTTTGAGAAGCGTTAGGTTCAACCTTCCCTTAAAGGAAAGTGTGTATTGACCTCTTGAAATCTTGTGGAGGGTATGAATAGAAATGTTGTTGTATCTTATCCAAGTTATAATTATGTAATATTATCTTGATAGGTTTTTCTTTTTGAATGAAATTTGTTTCGCCTAACTCATTCATGTATTCTCTTGGTTATAGTGATAAAGAAATGATAAATTTAAGTAAACTTCTCATATGTCTTTTTGAATTGACAACTTGTTGTTTGTTTTTTCACTAAGGAATTATGGCTTGTTTGGGGTGTAGAAAGTTTTAAAATTGATATGTTATTGTGAAAAATTAGGTAAAATTTTAAACAATACCAATAAAACTATCCTTTATGGGTTTTCTAAAGAAAATTTTTAACCAAAATTGAGATGTTCTAGAAAATGGAACTTTTTATGAAACCTTGAAACCAAACTAGAAAATTAATTCTAACTTGAGGGTTGGCTATATATATTTCACACAAAATTTATTGGTACTTTCATTGGGTGAATGTAAGAAGAATGGACAAATCAAATCATAAAATTTTTATTCTAGGTATTATGTGATGTAGGAGCATCTTTATAAGGCTTGTTGGATAGAAAAAAAATGGAAAAAAACCTTCTCCCTTCATGCAAATTCATACTACTTGTTAAGTCTAGTTTCTATCCTAAAGTCAAACTTTTAATATTTGTGTTGTAAATGGTTTTTTTCCATGATGTGAGTAAAAAGTGAATGTATGGGTAAGTTTTTTGGTCTTAGGTTGACATGAGTTGTCCTAGTTATATTTGAGAAAGTTGAAACCTTCTTAATCAATTTGTAATAAGCTATCAAGAGGTCAAATAGGGAATTAGTTCCTATTCCTAAGCTATTATGAAGGTATATCACTAAAATAAGGGAATTTGGATCAAAATAAGGAAAAAGAGATCACAAATATGATGATAATAAAATGGATCTAGGAGTGGGTTGTTGGATACAAGTAGAGAGAGGAGATTATCTTGAAAAAGAGATGGAGTTTTAGCATGGAGAGGCAAGATGGAGTAAAATATGATGAGTGATATGGTATTGGTGTAATGTAAACTTGTATTTCAGTCCTGAATAAAGATATAATTGTGTTTTATGAATGTAAAAAATATTTCCAAGATCTACCATGAAAGTATGTACGATTTCGATTAAATTAATGTTGAATCTATACATTTGAATGGTCTATTTTATTGTTTTGTATGGGTTGTTCTTAAGGATTTGACATGGGCAGCAAGGTGGAAGTTCAGTCCATCAAATAAAGATAAAATACTGTGACTGATAAGCTAGGAAGAAGACACATGTGATGAGGAGTATGAGAATATTTTTTTTATAAGTCTTGAAGATGAATTATAAAGTTTTTATAGCTAAATGTGTACTCGCTACCCTGAACTAGGGAAATCGATAACTTGATTTTTACCTAGTGGAATGAGCCCAACTTTTGGAATAATATCTTCCATATATTAAATAAGGAATCCCTAAAATATTGAACAAATTTGCATGTTTGTAGTGAGTAGTAAATGACATAAATTTTCAGATTTGAGGAGAAAATACAGTGAACCGATTAAGAGGTAATTCAAGCACATTTGATAAATTTTCATTCCAAAGGCCTAAGAGTTTCATGGATAATGAGTTAAGATTTTTTTTAAATTATAAATGATGTCTTCTCAATTATGATATTTCTTTCTTGGAAAATAGTTATATTACGGTCTTGAATCTAGGCTATAAAAATAACTGTCAATTCTTTTTTCTTCAACTCATGTTAAAGGATCCTTGAAATGTTATGCAATTTTTGGTCTCTATAAGGATGTTCAAATGGTGAATGGATTCGTATGATCACAATCGTAAGGAAGGTAAGATTACAAATAATTAAATTTGAGGTATGAGAATAACTACTATATACAATGATTATGAAGAAACGGATTTCTTAGAACACAAACTTGATGGATCCACCACTTACTAGTAAGAGATACTATCTCATTTTCCTATGCCAAGTCTGAGATTCCATCTATTCAAGATATTACATAGCCAAGAGAAAAATCTATCATATTAGAGTCATGAAGATTGGTGATATGTGTAATTTCTTGTTTAAGTGACTATCATGTTAATGATGACAACCAATGCAAGGTCATGTCAAATAAAATAATTTTTTTATACTTTTATCTATAAAATGAAGTCATCTTCTTGATGGTAGAGCTCTGAGATTCATAAAAATGTGTGATATCACCATGAAGACCGTTTTTCTATATTATCATAACTAACCTCACCCTCATTCAATAAATTCACTCCCTTCTTCTAGAACATAGCTCAAGATACTTGGCATGAGTGTGTATTAATCTAGTATACAAGAATGGGAATATTCCATCATGAGTGAAACAATGTAAATGGAGAAACATACACCAAAATCAAAATGATTATGAATTCCATAAGGGTATATCAAGGCCTGTTTTTTTATGTGTATGATGAATGTTGAGAGATGTGATCAGATATAAACCAGACCTTGGAACTTATTAAAAACTCCTTAAAGCTTACCTTTCATGATAATATATGTTTTTATATGTTCTTGCTACCATGTTCTAAGGATCCAACATATACATTAAGGAAGTTACATATAATGATAGGTTAGATATAATCCTATTAGACCTCACATATCTAGTGACTATCATGCTATGGTCTTAAGAACTCAATTCTAATCTATAGCCAACAAAGAACTGGAAAGTAAGATTCCACTTTGAAACTGTGAACAAATCATAATTTTATTTAGATACAAGAAAGGTAGCTAATGCACGTGGCATATTAATAAGGTAATAGGACAAAGCATCTATGTTCTTAATGGTCTATTGCATGTGATATATCATTATGAATAATTCTGTGTAAAACTTTTCTATGATCTGGTAAGGTGGATACCTCTTAAAGGTGAAGTCAAGATTGAACATTAAGTTCCCTCACCTTATGGTATAAATACATGAACTTGGTCATAATAGGATATGCAAGGATCTAAAAAAAATTATGTCTTGTAAGGATCATATTGAGATACATGTATGGTACATAAAGTGTTAATAGTGAACATGCAGCCTCAAGGAAGGCCTGTGGGTTAATAAGAAAGATGATCTAAACAAGATCATCAAGATGAGATAAGATTGGAATCACTATGTGACACTAGAACCTTGACCCAAAAATAAATAATGCAAATGTTATGGAAGATTTTAGGGTCTTGTGAATAGATTGCCCGTAATTTAAAAGATCAGTGTAAGCTAGGAAATGTTTCCTTTTGTATATTTAAAAATATTTCTAGATTCTCATATGGTTTTCACAACGTTCTTGGGTGGTTTTATGCCCATCAAGTATGCATAACTTGATAACCTTGTACGACAACCCTTATGTTCCCTTGGCTCACCCATGACTACTTTCCTTTAAATGTGGACCTTATGTTATACATCAACTTATGTGGTACCTTTGTGGGAAGTTATAGGATGAAACAAATGAATATTTTGGAAGTTACAATTTTCCTTGATTAATATTCTCCTATTTGCAATACAATTGAATTTGAACCATTTTATATTTGGTGAGCCATGTTTGTTAAGAAAAAAAATAGAGTTCCCTTAAAGAGACCATAACGTTGGACATCCACTTACGTTTGACGATGTAAGGATTTTAGACAATAATGTTAATGAAATTCCCTTGGAAGTTAAAATTTTCCTTAAATAATTTACTTTTGAAGACAGAAACACTTAGTCCAAGGCCAAATTTGAATTGGTGGGTCATGCTTCTTATGACCAACAACCACCTAATACAACATGATACCTTTTGAGGTCATATCCATATCTCTTATAGTGACTTCGAGGAGGAATTATAATCTTAGGAGAGGGGGATGCAGTGCCCACCCCTTTCTTGCATCATTAAATTTGTTAACTCATTTCATTTTCTAGATTATATATATTGATTTAGCACTATTTAGATATTATGTGGTTTCATATTAGATCATTTGGTGACACGTGTTTATTTGGGACACGTAGTGCTAGACTAGCATTATTATCATTATCTTATTTTCTTACATTATACAGTTTTGGATACTAGAAGGATTTGATATAGATAGTTTTATCTGATATATGATGGATGGATGTTAATGTTTTTATATACTTTGATATCATTGGTTTATAATGAAAAATTGGATGTTAGCATACTATAAATTGGATGGATCTTATAACTTTTTTTACTTTGGATGTATATTGTTAGAATATAGTCATCTCATTTTTATATCGATTATTGCATAGTTAGAATGAATATCCATGATTGATTTGGTTGTCATTATATTGTTATTATTCTCTGATTTATTGTATCGAACATGTATGTTTGTGTGAATTGAGTGTACAGATTACAGGTCACAGAGGAGAATGTGGGTTTCAGAGTTACATCTCAAGTTACACAAGCAGATGACTGGGTAAGGTCCTTTATCCATGCATGATCTTTGTGTAACCTTGTGTGTATGTGGCGTATTCATGTTTAGAAACCATTGGTGATTCCTAACGTATCTATGTTAATTTTAATTTATTTAAGCCTTGTGATAAACTTGTTTAAGGACCTAATGTTCCCCACATGCATTAGTGATGTTATTATGTTAGTAATCTTGTTGTTTTTTATTTGGTACCACCTGATCATCATTTGAGTGGGCCCCACCACCTCTTCCTTTGATCCACTTTACCCAATCTCTAATTTGGGCTAAATATGGCATTTGTAAGGGTCTCTTTTCACATTCGGGGTATCCCTTACACTAAAATGAGCCCCTTCAAACCTTCCTATGGGTAGGGGGGGTCTCTTTTCAAGGTCAAATGGTATTTTCCCTCCCTTTTGACCCCTCTCATGTCACCATACTGTAAGTGTGTTTGATTTGTGTGATTTCTTAAAAGTTGAAGTAAGTTGGATTATTGTCATTTTGAGAAATTTGGGATTTTGTTCCTTAAGGTGTCTTGTTTTATGTTTTATTGGGATTTTGGGAATATTTTGTTGGAGAATGAGATGGGTGACATGTGTCACCCTCTGATTTGTGAGGCATTTTGTTGGTTCTTATTTTTATACCTCCTCTTGGACAGTGGTATGGACTTTTTCTTCTCATTTTTTACTATTGGGAGTTGGAGATAGCTTAGAGCTTTGAGCTTAAAGTGCAAGGATTGTTCTTGAAGTTGGATAGCTTAATTTTTGAGGTAGGCATTCATAATTCATGTTTTGGTTTCTAGGGTATATTATGCAAAATAAAAATGGTTGTTTGAATATTGTATGCTTACATGTTGTTGTGGTGTCATTGTAAATATTGTTTGCTTATATTTTATCCATCCATCCTATTTGAGTTGGATTTTAGAATTGTAGGGGAAGAGGGAGAACTACCCCATCTTACACCACATGGCTTGATGGGAGATCCATGATGGTATATTATATTATTTACTCCCCTCATATGGTTTGATGTGGAAGATGATTGTTCATATGGTTTGAACCTCATCTTCCATCCTTGTGAAGGAAACCATATCATGGTTGAATATGGTTTGAAAATCCTTACAAGGAGGAGGCTTGGAGTTTGGGATGGAGTGATAAGGTAGGATGTATGATGATTATGGAGATTATTTTAGTGTTGCTATGGTTGGATCACAATATCACTTACAATGGGTTCCTTTCCACTCTTCTGATTTGAGGAAAACATGGAGTTCTCCTCTTGTGATATTTGTGTTCTTAAGGTTGTTTTGTATTCAAATTGTGTGTGTGTTATCATCCTTTGTCTCCCCTTTACTTTTTCAATCTTGAGGAATGTATTCTCTCTCTCCTATGGGCTTGTAGGGACGCTAGCATGTCCTCCATTTGGTGGAGATGAAATGTGATGATATCATTTGGTTGGGAGGAAACCGGGCCATTTCTCCTGTGCATTGAAGACTTTCATATGGATTGGAAGTTTGGAAAATATGTTTGGAGCTTAGAGGAGAAAGTTAAAGATTTAGCCATTTTTCCCCTATTTTAGGGAGGCTTGTCCTCTTTCATTTTAAAATTATTGTGTTCTAATGGTTGTGTAATATCTTGTCATTTATATTCTATCTTTACAAGAAGATTTGTAGTCCTTGTTATAGATTAAACCTTGTAATATACCATTCTCTTGAAAGATTGTTGATTTTAGCTTCCTTTAGTTTGGTCTAATTTTTCTCTCCATTTTGGAGATATACATAATCATTGCATTATCATTGAAGTTGGAATGCATTGCATACTTGAAGCATTAAAATGCACCTAATTTTTATTTGTAAAGTTGGTTTCATGAAAATAAATCTTGTGATCTGGAGAAACTTCTAGTTAGTGAAAAATTACTTTCATGGTTGAGATTTATTGTGGAAAGGAAAATAAAATGAACTATTTATTTTGGACTATTTACTAGTGATTTCTAAGTTGAAGTATTTGAATATAATTAAAAAGAAGGATATTTTAAAATCTGAAATCTTGAAAGTTAGTGAACTAACTAAAATTTTCTATTTCCTCTTGAGTTTTATACATACATACATACATATATACATACATAAAATTTTCTATTTCCTCTTGAGTTTTATGCATGCATGCATACATACATACATACATACATACATATGTATGTATGTATGTACGTATGTATGTATGTATGTATGTATGTATGTATGCATAAAACTCAAGAGGAGATAGAAAATTTTAGTTAGTTCACTAACTTTTGAAATTTCAGATTTTAAAAGATCCTTCTTAACTAACTAAAATTTTCTATCTCCTCTTGAGTTTCATACATACATACAAATATATATAAAAACACACATTCTCTTTCATGTGCCCTTGTTTTAATTTTAGGATTATTAAAAGAAATCAAACTTTTTGACATGTTGAGGTTAGATGAGTTCGTTTTTTTTATTTCAATATATATACATACATACATGTGTGTGTGTGTGTGTGTGTATGTAGATACATATATATACATATATATATTATTATATATATATATCTATATTATATATATATCTGTGTATATCATCTCTTTATAGAGATATAGAGATATATATATAAGATAGAATAGTATATATGTATGCATGTATATTTATTATATAATTATATACATGCCCTATATCTATTATATATTGTATGCATGATATATATATTAATATGTACCATGCATACCTTATATATATATATATATATATAATATAGGTATGCATGTATAGTATATAGATAGATATAGACACACACTATATATATATTACACATATATATACACACCACACACCACACACACACACCCACACACCACACCACACACATATTTATATATATATATATATATATATAGATATATAGACATGTATGGATGTATGTCATGTTATGTATGTATGTATGTGTATGTATGTCTTATGTTGTGTGTGTGTGTGTGTGTGTGTGTGTGTGTGTGTGTGTATGTATATCTATGTATGTATGTATGTATGTATATGTATGTATGTATGTATGTATGTATGTAATTCTCTCACCCTTTTTAGAGATGTAAACAAAGGAAAGAAAATGGACTTTTACTAGGGTTTTCTAAGTTAATATATTTGAACACATAGAGAAAATAAGTTTTTTTTTAATATTCAAAAGGAAAGAATTGAGTACTTGAATTTGTCATTCCATTTTCAAAAAATCTGTATTTAGTGATAAATCAGAAGATTATTGAAATATTGGGTACATACATTTTAAACATATATACATATGTACGTACACACACACACACACACACACACACACACACATTCTCTTTCACATGCCCTTGTTTTAATATTAGGATTGTTAAAAGAAAGTAATTTCCTTGCTATTTTAAATGGCATAGAATGTTTCAAAATAAATCAAACTCGTTGACTTGTTGAGGTTAGATGCGATTGTTTTTTTATTTATTTCAATATATATATACCATTCTAAATATATTAATTTTTCTTCTCTCACTTTTTTGGAGATGTAAACGAAGGAAAGAAAATGGACTTTTACTTGGGTTTTCTATGTTAATATATTTGAACACAGGGAAAATAAGTTGTTTTTCATATTCATAAGGAAAGAATTGAGTACTTAAATTTATCTTTGCATTTTCAAAAAATATGTATTTGGTGATAAATCAGAAGATTATTGAAATAGTTGCTACCCTATTTTAACCCTTATATGTTTATACACACACACACACACACACACACACATATATATTGTGTGTGTGTGTATATGTCCTTGTAAAAATGAGTATTCTTCAAAAACAAAAAAAAAGATAATAATTAGAAGAAAATTGGTTTTGTATTTTTTAAGTATTGAAATACAAAAAAACTAAAAACTAAATAAATTGGGGAGAGTGGCCTATCCCGCCCCCCCCTTCCCCCTTCCTTGATGTACCATGGTTGTGGTGTGTAGCAAACACACCACAAATTTATTGTGGTGTGATTATGTCACACCAAAAATCTACCCCCGTATACCATACACAGCCACGCTACCCCAAAAACCTTAACCCCCTACCATGGCCATACCCGTGTGGCCATAGTTCCACACACACACACACACAATATATATATATATATGTATATATATATAAACTAGAAACCCTGGTTTATAAAAGAGTAAAAAAACACAAAAAAAGAGATAACAATATAAATGAATATTGAAACCCTAGAAAAGAAGAAACCAAAAATAAAAGGGGAAATTTCTTCCCCTTTCTCTGCTAATCCGGAACAAAAGAAAAAAATAAATGGAATTTCCATGCAAATACAAATAAATATCTGTGTGTGCAAGCATATGATGTCTCCATGATCTTCTTCTTCTCCCATTTTCCTCCCTGTAAATCAACCTGTGCAAATGGAGGAATCAAAAATAGAATAAAAGTTATAAAGAAAAACATAATGGAGGATTAGGGATTTTAGGGATACCTCAGATCTAGGGTATAGATTAAAATAATTGAAGGGCTAATATTTAACCCTCTCACTTTTAATTTTATGGGGATATGTGTTTTAATGGCTGTTTGGGGTAAATACGTTAGTGGGTTTGTCGACACTAAAATTTTCCTCCGTAATTTTTATTTCATTAATGTACGTATTAGGAATAGGATGTTATTAAGTATGATTAATAGTAGCATCTGATAGAAGATAACGGAACTGCGGGTACAATGCCGCCAATAATGTATAGTATGGTAATAGTCAAAGTACAATAGGAATGTTGTGGTAAAAAGTAAATATTTGTCGTAAGTGGTTTGTTAATGTTAAAATGTCAAAGTTAGGGTAAGTAGAGAAGTAGGGTCTACATGATTAGGAATTAGAAATATTATATTAGTAATAAGGACAAGGAGTGATATCATAAATATTTTGTGTATTTTATTTGTAAAAAGTCTAAAAAGGTGGAACCCATGTGAAATGATAATGTTTATCTTATCTTAAAAGATAAGCTTACATGTAAAGATAAGAGTTAAGGTATGGAATATGATTCGTCAGAGTATATTTCTTATCCTATCTTAGAGATAAGGTGGATAAGCCTGAAAGTTCTATAAATAAAGAGGCCACCCCCCTCATTTAGCATAGAAGAAAGTAGTGAGAAATATTGTATGAGTAAGTGTGTTAAAGAAGCCATTAAGAGGTGAAATTGTGAAGTTTCTCTCATAGTTATTGTTGGAAGGCAATTGAAGTTAGTAACATTTGAAGTACCTCATGGGTGAGATTGTAATAATTTCATGTTGATATTATAATTTACACTAATATTTTAGATTCATCATCATTCCTTTGTATCATAGTCTATGGTATTCTTGTGTTATGTTTGTTGTTGTGTTTCCAAATTACATCCACCAAACTAAAAGTTGTGCATTAGTAAATAATCATAGTATGAGGAGTTCCCGATGGAAAATTATCGTAGTGTTAAATTGGTGATGACATTTTGGTTCTGCTGTCAGGACCATTCCTCATTGGTGGATTTTCTGGAGAGATATACCCACTTACTTAGAAATTATTTGGAGGGTAACCTTGTTTTTAATGTGCATAGTAGTTACCATGGTAAAGTCACTTTTACCATGAATAGTATTTACCACAGTAACTTTACTTTTTACCATGAATAGTGTTTACCACAGTAACTTCACTTTTTACCGTGAATAAGTTTACCACAGTAAAGTCAATTTTTACCGCAGTAAGTCAAGTTTTACCATAGTTTACCGTGGTCATTCCTATTTTACTGTAGAAAGGAGTAAAGTCACTTTCTATTATAGTGATTCCAATTATTTGTGCACATAAGTCTTGTTGATTTTACTTGTGAGTTGGTATTTCACTATAGTTACTTTTGAAAATGGGGAAGATTCTTGTTTTTTCAACCCAATCTAATGAAGATGCTTCCTCTTTCATTTAATAATTTAAACGATCTTGCATTTGTAATGGTCTCATAAGAAGGGAACAATGGACTAAATTTTTTCCTACCTTTTTGGATGGTTCAGTCCTTAGGTGGTTTGAAACACTAGGTGATAATGTGAAAAACTCATGGGATTTATTAACTGAAAGTTTTCTTGAAAAATGTGGTGAACAACAGAAATATGCAGATCTCATGATTGATATCACGAAGCTATCCCAAGGAGAGAAGGAGAAGATAAGGGATTATCATGCTCGTGTTCTAGAAATAAGGAGGAAGCTAGATGCCTAGATATGAAAGGAAGGATTAGCATATGGGTTGATGAATGGCATGGATAATCTCCTCTGTAAGCACTTCACTCTTGGGATGAAGCCAAAGATCAAACAACGAGTGAATTATGACCACCCAGTGACCCTTGAACAAGCAATGGAGATCACAAGAATACAAGAAAAAAGCATGGAAGAAGAGCCCAAAGAACTTGTTGCTAAGGTAAAGCCTACACCAACACCTTTGGTCCATAATCCACAACCACTCTCGGTGAGCACAAATATTTCTCCTAGTATATCTATTGAGTATGAATATCTGCTCAGGAAGATGGGTTAGTTAACTATTAATCTTCTTCAAGGAAAATAATTTAGTTCTCAGGGAGGAGATAGAGGTCCAAAAAGAAATATTTTTGAAGTTGTATGTTATGGTTGTCATAAAAAGGGTCATTATAAGTATAATTGACTAGATAGAGCTTCTACATCTGGTACAAGAGATAATGATAAAGGAAAATCACCTGTGAATTCTTTTGATGTAGTAGATAGGAGCATAAATAATGAAGCAGATGTTTTTGTAACAAAAAGAAAGATAGAAAAATATAACTAAGATGGAAATGATCCTAAGAAGATGAAAGGAGAAACTAGTAAGAAATATAGGAGAAGAAAGTTAGGTGTGTAGGATTTTCTCATTTCACAGGGACAAGGACCATACTCCATCTTAGAAGATCTGTCCAAAAGTCCTACAAATATTACGTATGGTCAAATTTTGGCTATGTCTTCTGAGAAGAGGTGGGAGCTGTGAAGTGGACTCAATGCTCGATGAAGCAAGGAGGTTGAGGTCCCTATTTTGGAGGTAAAGGTGGATCCCTACGCTCCACAAGCTGAGATATTATGTAATGGTATTTTAATTCATGATGTCTTAGTTGATGGAGGTGCTGCAGTTAGTGTGATGTCCGAGTATGTAATGAATATGTTGGGTTTAAAAATTGATCGCCCCTCAACACTTATGCTAAGGTCATTAAATAAGGGAAAGACTAAACCAAAAGGTGTTGTTTCAAATGTGGCAATATCTGTTATGGGTGTTGTATGTGTGGTACACTTTCAGGTGATGAAAAATGGTACTGATCCATACCCAATGTTGTTGGGAAGGCCATGGCTAAGGATAATTCATGCAAGAAACTACTGGAATGAAGGCTTCGTGACACTTGGACATGGTAGAGAGAGGGTGAAGATAAACATGATCCCTCGGCATCATAAGGCAGAACTTGTGGATTCAAGTGATGAAACTGACGATTGGACATCCTTTGATTACTCTAGTACCAGTGAAGTGGACATAGAAGATGAAGAAAGTGAATTTGATGTTTTAGTCATGGATATCCTTCTAGTCACACTGACTCATGAACCCATAAAATTATCTAAAAAAGAAATTAATGATCATCTCCAACAAATAAAGATTGGTGATGATATGATGGAGTGTGAGAAGGAATCCTACCTCAAGCTCTTTCAAAAGTACATACACCTATTAACTTTTGATTACAAGGAACTCTGTCAAGTAAGTTGGGTAGAACATTCTATTGAGCTAGTAGATGGTGCTAAGCCCATAAAGCAAATGCCATATAGAATGAATCCTAATTTTTCCAAGACTGTAAAAGAAGAAATAGATAAGTTACTTGATGCCAGATTCATATTTGTTGTGGAGAATTCAAAATGGGTTTCTCCCATTCTGATCTCAATAAAAGAGAATGGGAAGCTACGCATTGGTATTGATTATAGGAAGCTCAACAAGGAAACAAATAAGGATCATTACCCTCTTCCATTCTCATATCATATCTTGGATGAAGTAGTTAGCCAGGAGTACTATAGTTTTGTTGATGGATATAGCGAATACAACCAAGTTCATATAGTGGAGAAATATCAGCTGAAGACCACGTTCACCACTCCTTGGGGAACGTTTTATTATAGAGTTATGCCTTTTGGGTTGTGCAATGCTCTGGCAAAACTCCAGTGTTTGATGAATAGGGTGTTTGAACCCTACATTGGAAACTTCATCAGAGTATTTCTGGATTATTTTTGTATATATGGGAGCAAGATGGACCACCTGCACCAGATGGAGACAACATTTCAAAGGTTAGATGAAGAAAAAGCCTCACTAAACCCTAAAAAGTGTGTCTTTGGATGTTCTAAAGGTGTTTTACTAGGGCATGTTGTATCCAGAGATGGTATTAGTATTGATCCTGATAAAGTTTCAAAAATCAAAGAGTTACCATTTCCTATGAATAGAAGTAAGTTGAGATCATTTTTAGGCCATATGGGTTACTATATAAGGTTCATTGAGAATTTCTCAAATATTACATAGCTACTAACCCAATTCTTAAAGAAGGATGTTACTTATGAACCAGGAAATAAGGTGCATGAAGCTTTTGAGAAAATGAAGGAAGCTTTGGTGTCTTCACCTATTTTAAAGAATGCAGATTGGAGCAAGCCATTCATTGTGTATATTGATGCCTCAGATGCAGCACTAGGAATTACTCTGAGCCAAAATGATGAAAATGAGAATGATCATCTAGTTTACTTTGGGAGTAGACAAATGAGCAGTGCTGAGGTAAATTATACTGTAATAGAAAAAGAGGCTCTAGCTATCATTTTTGCTGTAAAAAAGTTTAGAAATTACTTGTTAGAGTAGAATTTTACAGTTATAACAGATCATTAGGCTCTAAAATATATTGTAAATAATCCTAACCCATCAGGGATGATAGCAAGATGGATAACTTTTCTACAATAATTTGAATTTGATATTATAGATAGGCCATGAAAGAAGCATGTCAATGTGGATGCACTCTCTCAGGCCTATGATGGTTTAGGTTCATCTTTTGATGATGATGATTTCCTAGATGCATCATTGTTATCCCTTAACACAATCCCTAGTGAATACATAGATATTTGGAATTATCTGAATGAATTCAAGTTTCCTGATAGTGCCAATGTAAATAATAAGAGGAAAATTACTCAAGCCAGTCATCCATATTCTATTATGCATGGAGTATTATTTTGAATAGGACCTGATGGACAGTACAAGAGGGCAGTTGGACGTGATCAAGGGAAGGAGATAATAGAATAATTCCATAATGCTACATGTGGAGGACACTTCTCTAAACAACTTATAGCGAGAAGGATCCTGGATGTAGGTTATCACTGGCCCACTCTTTTTAGAGATTGTTACAATTATTGGAAGACATGTGATATTTGTCAAACACATGGTAACCGTAAGACTTAATCAGCTCCATTATGCCCTATTCGTCCACTTAGTCCCTTTTAAAAGTGGGGAATAGATATTGTAGGTACACTTCCAACTAACCCATGCCAAAATAAGTATATTGTAGTTGCCACAGATTATTTAACCAAGTGGGTTGATTCTAGGCCATTGAAAACAGCTTCCATGGATGAAGTGGCAAGGTTTATATATGAACACATTGTCACCAGATTTAGTTGTCCATTAGAAATTGTAACAGATCAAGGAAGCCACTTCATTAATGAGGTGGTAGAAGCCCTAGCTAACAAGTTTTCTATTAAGCACAGGAAGGCAACAACATACAAGCCAAACACAAATGGACAGGTGGAACAAACAATTTTGTGTTGTGTCAAATTCTAGAAAAAGATGTAGCCTTGCAAGTACATAAGTGGGATAAAAGGATTCATGCAACATTGTGGGCATATATGGCAACATAAAAGTCAGAAACAGGATATTCCCCATTTCAGTTGGCTTATGGCATTGATCTAGTTCTTCCTATTGATTTTGATATTCCCACTGTAAAACTTATGAAAAATGAAAGGATGGATGAAAGTGATTCATTAAAATAAAGGTTGGTACATCTTCATTTGCTAGAGGAAATGAGAGAAATAGTGAAGGATGCAAGCTATAAGAAGAAAAATAAGCAGAAGAAATACTTTGATCAAAAGATCTGTTGGTCTCCATTTCATATGAATGACTTGGTTCTAGTATATGATTCCAAATACAAAAAAAGAAGGTAAAGAAAATTTCTTCCCAAATGGATGGGGCCCTACAAAATAGGAGTTGTGCATGAAAATGGTAATTTTGAGTCTCCATTGGGCTCAAATAATCTTATGTTAGTGATGACCTATGCTCCTAGCCCATGGAAAGTAAGGAAGAAAAAGGAAAAAAAGTGATGATTTACAAATTTCCCGGATTACTATCCCTTGCATGATATGAATTGTTAAATGGGATAGCTTCATTTTTTATAGGTTTTTCTTTAGTATTGAGGGAAGTTATGATGTCCTTCCCTGGTTTTTGTATTTTGGTTCATAGCTCTAGTTAAAAGGGGTTATCATGTTCAAGGTAAGGGTCCCTTTAACCCACTTTAATGATAAAAAAATAGAATGTGCAAAGATTCAAGGTGACAATCATATGAAAAATAACCATAAGATTCATATGATAGTTAAAGGTGACAGAGTAAATTATAATAAAGGCTTGATAAATTCATTATTGATCCCAATAAAATCGAAGATAAATAATCTCACAGGTCAATACAAATATTAATGAAATAAGTCATAACCATGAATAAATCATGAATAGAAACAAGTTTCCCCTAGTAATAATAAAGTGTCGATTATTATGGATGATAGGCAAGAAAAGGGATATTTAAATTTTTGACAGACGAGAGATGAATCCTAACCCTGTGCATAGAGACACATCTCTTCTTGAACATGAGGGATGCTACATTAAGACATGGGGAGGCATAGTTGTGAATGGTTATGAGGAATAGGTAGACAAAGGTAAGCTTGACTCCTCTGGGATCTCATTATCCCCTTCTTGGGTGAATGGGACCCCATCTCTAACTCTTCCTGATCAGGTACTGGATATTGCCACAAAGAGGTATGTGTTAAGTATTGTTTGCGTTTTTCTAGTTATATGTCAAAAAATTGCCCAGGCAAGGAATGGTCCAAAAGGAAAAGGCAGATCAAGGGTTCTCTAGAAGTCATTTCCTTCGTAAATGAAGATTTTTTATTCATTTTTGACTTAGAACTTGAACTTCTTGATGTGTTTTAGGGGTGGGCCTTTGTTTTATAGTAAAACTACCATTAAACTCTTCCATCTGAAGCCAAAGGACTATGTGGATTCACTGGTTCCTTGCTGGCCTATTTGTGTGTGGCTTCGTAGCCTTCCCATTGAGTTTTGGGATAAAAAAATTATTTTGGGGATTGTTACATATTGTGGCCATCTTCTGTCTTTATATCCAACTATCCTGGCTAGAACCATATTGGTGTGTGCAAGGTTTTGTGTCACTGTCAATCAAAACAATCCCCTTCGTCAAACTATTCAAATAACCATTTTAGATTACACCTATGTCCAGAAGGTTATTTATGAAAGCTCCTACGTGTTTTGCACCAAATGTTGTTTGGAGGGTCATGGGATTGGTGTTTAGAATTCCTCTCTACCGATTTGGTAGGCTAAATCCTTGTAGGTGGAACCCATTATAGGGAAAGAGTTGTTGAGGACGGGGGCCCTTGCCACACCTAAGCTATCCATGTTCTAAGAATCAGATCTTCTCTTTTGATTTGAGCGGACCCTTATTTTCCTTTATTATGTTGGGGGAGTCGATATGGATGGAGGACTGGTGTTCCCTATCAACGAATCTAACTTGAGACATCTAGATGACTCTGATGCAGATTATGAAGCGTTCTTAGACAAGGAATATGCCTCTAAGTGCTTAGATGATTAAACAAAATATTTGGTAAAAGGATCGATGGAGGACTTTGAGGAGTTGGGTGGTGGGTCAGATCCTGCCATGGAAATGATTTTGGATAGACAAAAGGTCATGGAGTAAGAGGAGGTGGTGCAAGGAACTTTGGGGACTGTTAATGGTCATAAAGACAAAAACCTAACTTGTGTCACATTAGATGATATGCAAACTAAATATATTCAAGGCTCTACATAGATTTCCTCTATGTACCCTTGCGGGGAAGGAAACATCGACCGGAAAGGAGGAGCTCAAGTAATATTTTGAGGAAAATATATGGAAGTAAACTATCAAGATCTTCCCAAAACGTTAGTTAGAATTTATTTTACACATAAAAAATTCAGCTCGCTCCCAGATTTGTCCCAATACCCTTAAGATCCTTGATCTCTGGGAGGGAAAGTTTTATCATGAATATTTCAATTTGACATATGGTGTTAGAGGATCTAATGATTTAGATGATGGGTGGAACACGGTGTGGTATAAAAAGATAAAAACAATAATATCATTTCACTCTCAGGAAGAATCACTATGTAGACACCAAATTTTGGTCACGCTTGCCTTGGTCCCCTTTTAATCAATTAACGTAACACATTTAAATAATCATGACCCCTTCATTCCATATTAATATTCAACCTCACATTATTAATTAATTTAATTAATTTAATTAAGTTAATTTCAACCTCACACCTCCACCTCATCATTACACCTCACCTTGGACCCATTCTAGGGGCATTTAACTCACAATGACTAAGTTATCACTCTCAGCACTAAGTCATCACTCCAAGTGTTGAGTCACTATTTTACCTAACTAACTAAGAATTCTTCCTAAACCTAACTGGACTTCTTCTAATATCTTCCTACCTTCTCTCACAAGAATGCAACTTCCCTAAGTTGACCCAATAAGGAAAACACGCCAAATATGGGAAGATCAGCCTATTTTTGGTAAATAGGACTATTTCACCCTAACTTCAGCCAATTTATCCTCAGCTGAAGTCAATCACCTAACCTTCTATCGGTTCCTTTATATAGAATTTTACAACCCTTTACCTAGGTTGGTCATTTATGTATTGGAGTCTTATTGCATTCAAGCACGAATCTTTAAGCCCTCCTACATCCAGATGAGGAACACACACAACCAAAATAGAAGACAAACATTTGGTTCTCTTTCCATAGCATTGGAATACTCACAGGAGCACACAGGTTTTATTTCCACGACACTGGACTTAAGGACCTCTCCTCCAATCAACCATCAACCATCTCAACTCACAAGGTCTATAAGACACTAAGTAAGTACAGTGATTTTAATCATTTGGGCTTATCCCATAGTAGAACTCTTCCTTCATTCAATATTTTATTTCTTCTATTACCCAAACATCACCTTCTTCCCACCAACCCGCTATTCAACCACACCAAGCCTTTCCACCCTTCTAAACCTCCTTCTTAGTATTCTTGAGTCTTCTCGACCATATTACAACCCAAACCATACTACTCTCACTCTTTGTACAATCAAAGAGAGCCTAAAAACCCATTTTTAATAGTTTATTTACCTATTTCCCCTATCGACGTCGGTTCCATGGCTATCATTAGTTTAGTTCCCATACTAGAATCGGTCACTAGATCGATATTGGTCTCTATGTCATTTCATATTCTAAAACCAGCCAGTTTCCCACTCACCCAAAACCAACCCAGACCTCAACCAATCAGCCTCAGACCCTTACCAGACCTCTAACAGGATTGCCTGGCGTAAGCAAACCTTTGTTCTAATTATATTTAGTGTTGCATTTCTATATTTAGCATTGAATCTAATGTATTATATATATGAGAAACCTAAATCATTACATTGCAATGGGGCCTATTTATTTTAGTTTCTTATTCAAATTAAATTGTTATTAAACAAAGGATTGAAAACCATTTGAGGAAGCATCATGCTTCCCAGATCTAGCCCTTTTGGACATTCCTTTGACTCTTGTTATTTAATACTCTTTTGTGGTCTTGTTTTGTATCTATAGGTAGTCCTTCCTAGGAAAAAAGGATTTCTCTACGATCAACTAGGATAACATCAACAACACGTGCATTCTACCTTCCATCTTTACCTCACAGGCATTCCTCCTAACCTATTACCTTATTTGTTTTATGAAAACTTATTGGTGAAACATTTTGGCACACCCGGTGGGACCAATCTGGGGTTCGTTGCATTCTTCATTGCTTGAGAAAATCTTGTGTCTCTATTTTAATTAGAAACAAATTCACGTTAAGCTTCTTCTCTCAAAATATTATTTTCTTCTGATTATCTCAGTGACACTTGTTTTTCGAGATTAAAAAGAAATCTTCTTTCTTTTATTACATTGCACTTAGTGAAACTCATGCCCTTAACCTCTTCATAATTTGTTCTCATCGAATATAATTTTTGGATTTAAGTTTTAAAACTTGTGCACTTACATTTCTATTTTTTTTGCATTATAGCTCATCTAAATTTTGGGTAACCTATATGCTAGAATTCATGCCCAGTTGATGGTTGAAAAATTGAACTGTAGCTCATATGTTGCACACTCTCTATACCAAATCATTGAAAAAAAATACACAACTCTTGAAAAACATCATTCTCAGAAGAATTTGTCAATGATTACATGATATGAGGATTGACAGTGGGCTCCATCTAGTTTATCTTTCCAGTCATCATCTCAGATAAGGATATCCCACCCCAAAACTTACCTGAAACCATCCATAGTTGTCATATTTTATAGGGCACCTTTGTTAACCAAAAATTCTATTCTGCTTATAGTTAGTCCAAAATGGTATAAGCCACAACATAAAATCTACAGCTTAGGATTTCATGTTTGTTACCTTTTTGTCTGATTGTGTTTTGAGGTATGAGTTGCATTTCTTCATTCTTTATCATCCTTTCACACCCCACATCATGACTGGTGTATTCCAGATTTATTCTGGGTGTATTAGGACTCTTCATAGCTATACTCGTTCTCTAGGTTGGCCCATTTATTTGATCTAAATCACAAAAAAAAATCATTTTTCCTTCTCTTCCCATATTTCATAGTAACCAATATTGTTCTAGCGACCACCATCAGTTACATCATCTCACCGCCATCAGTTAACTAACCGACGTTGGTTTTATGATTTTTTGGTTATTTTTACCAAAATAGTATTTTCTACCTTTATGTTCTTTTCACATCTTGTTTTGCCATTTTATCACACTTTTGGGTCTCTGATATCATCTTTAGAGTCCAGGTTGACCCATTTTTCACCTTTCATTTCCAGTTCTTTGACTCTCTTATTTTTCACTGTAACCAACAACTGTCTGAGCTAGCCAGCGGTCGTTACCCTCATAACTGGCATCAGTTACACTAACCGACATCGGTCTCTATATTTTTATTTTCCAATCAAAACATTTCTCTAATCACTCATTTTAGACTGATTTTTTCCCATTACTTATGTGTTTCTACATCATCAGTGAAGCTCATAATACTTGTTCTATCGTCAGTCACATGGTTTTGACTCGTAAACAAGCTAAGACTCTCGTGTTTCACGCTATCCACCAAATTCTCCCACCTAACCCATCACCCCCTTCAATCTCATCATCTATGGACCCCAATCGGGATCTTTCCATACCCACTTGTAATGAGGAGTTCATGAGACTCCTTGATCCTAACCTTTCCACTCTACAGTACTATCACACTCATTTATCTACCCATAGTTGATCTTAGTAGCTTGTATATAGCATGACTGTGTCCATTCCTCCTACCCTCGCACCCACTTCAGCATTAGTTACTACTAGTTGGATGTTTTTTTTTACCATTTGGGTATTGGTAATTGTTTGGTAGGCTCTTTTGTGGCCATTTTAACTAGATCATAGAATAAGAAAACTAGGCCTTTTGATCTATTTGACGTCTTAGGACACCCTTAGAGGATGTAGGATTTTATACTATGATTATTGTTATGTGTTACATGTGTCCTAGGTTGAATTTTATGACCCAGATAAATTGGATGCTACGAGGCATCTTTGGGTGCTAATTGATTTGGTATAATTTGGTTATTTTGGTCACCATAAGTAGTCATGGTTGTTTTGTAAATTATTAAGTAATTCAATATGGGAGTTTGGAATTATTTCTAAAATATGAGGGTATACTTTTTTATTTTGTAATTTTGATTTTTTTTCCCCTTTGATTTGATTTATTATTTTGTACACTCGCTTGTAATATTAAAAAAAAAAACCCTCTTTTAAACCTAACAAAATCCTTTTGGTATGGGCGTGAAATAAACAATTGTACCCTGTTGGAGAGAAACCTAATAAGGGAAAAAGGTCTTCCATGCTTAAAGTTACATTATTATAAATTAGAATAATTTCTTCTCCTTGTGTATAAACTACCAATCTCAATTTTATAACCCTCTTTATAAGAAAATATACCAAGCGACCTTATAACCTTACTTTTCGTTTCGAAAGTCTATATCTAAATTAAGCATACTTGGATGAAAATTTTTGTTAACATAAAATTATTTAACTTATCTTTAATCAATAAATGATAAGGGGAAAATATTTTTGGTGTCTCTATATATACAATGGGTTTACACTGAGTGGTATTTCATAGCTATTTTATTCTCTTCTAGTAAACTAAGAATACATTGAGCTATTGGAAATTGGCTCTAGTTTTCACAACTAAAAAATTTCACTGAGGCCCTCATTATACCATTTAGAATTAGCTTCTGTAATGTTCAAGTTATTTATAACCCTTCTTAAGCTAGATGTACCCATTTTCATATTATGATCATTTACTAAGTTTTGGTGCAATGTACCTTCGTTAAATCATTTCACCTTTGAAGATACACTTATGAGAATAACCCTTCTTGAATTAGTTAGAATGGTATAATCATTTTTATGACACTAATACTTATCTGTAGAAGTCATGGAATCACCCTCTTCCTCTTACATTATCTCATAGAAAGAAAAACAATAATTATGAAAAAAATAACAACTTTCTCTCATCCTCTCTCTCTTTCTCTCATGGAAAAATAAAAAAATAAATTAGTGTTGATCACTCTTTTGGTTGGGTGATATGGTATACAAACTCTAGTGTTGGCCCATAGAAATTACAAGTAATACGGTGTAATAATGATGAATACAATGATTCATAAGCAATAAAAATTTTATATATATATATATATATATATGTAAGTACATTTACGTACTTATGTCTTAAAAAAGGAATAAACTCATGTAGTTATATGTAAATGGGAGAAAAATTGTAAAATATATATCTTTTATTAGCCTTTGTTGACAAACAATGTTATAATGTAATATCCCCTTATGATCTAAAATTGAGGCGATTATAAGTTATAGATTCAAATGAAATAAGTGATGATTATTATTCTTAGTTGTGTGATATTCATATAATCCGGATTACACATTAAATTGATGGTCTTGTGAAAGTAACTTAGGCATTTTGTTATAATTTTAGGTCCTACATAATAAAGAAATGTGAATCATATAGGGTCACAATTGTTTCCCTAGATTGGATATCCTATTTGATTACTGGACTCCTAGGAGACCTTGGTATAAGATCTCGACTTGGAGGACCTAGATTAACATACAAATAGATAAATGGTTTAACCCTTTTGTGAAGACTAATGAATGATGACTCTCTATTCATTCTACTTACATTGGGTGAAGACATTCTTTGTTTTCCGTGTAAGCCCTAGTTAAGCAGTGTGAATAATTAGTAGGATCAAGACTTATGTGCTTTGGGAAAATTTATAAAACACATGGACCCATTTATTTTACCACTCAATAAGGTGGTGAACTTTAAGTTCCTTATATGAAATGATTTAACCCTCTAGTTAAGAAGTGTATTCCTTGTTAGGAATATCTATGTTGTAGTGTGAACATAGAATATTATGTAAGTGATTATATTATCTAGGATAATATAATATGTGTTGTAATAATTAATTACATTATTGTAAATGTAATTATGAGTGGGTGAGTAAATATTGTTATGAGTTGTTGAGTAAACAAATCATTAACAATATTAGTTTTGTGAGAAAACAAAATCTCACGTATAATAGCATGGAGTTGTTTTAGGAGTTATGTGTGGAGATATTTATGGAGATTATATCTCCTTAAATATAGGAACAACATCTCCTATTTAAATGGATGTAATACTTCCTATGTATTGAGCAAGAATAAAGAGTAAGATTTCGAATTTTCTTTATGCAATTATGATATTAACTTTTCATTTGGTAACAGAGCAGGTTTGATGCAAGAAATGTCAGTGCTTTCATGATCAGATCCGTCTCAAAGAATATATTATATTTTTCGTTTCCAGATGTGGGTTTTTCTATAATTTTGTGTGCAGAATCACGTTCTGGTCAAGAAACTACAGAAGAAATTTCAGAAGAACTCAGAACGTAGTTTGGAAGAAATACGGATTTTACTATGCAGCTATCAAATTAAGCACATCAATTCTTCTACTGAAAGTTTTCTCCAATTTTCAATAATGTTGAATTGTTAATACAAGTTCTTGACTTGCTTGGAGGTTAAAAGGTATTCAATATAAAATTTTAAAGTACTTGATTCAATTTTGTATTTTTTTATCAGTATTGTACAAAATAATGGAGAAACTAAATCTGATTGAAAAGTTTGAAGGACAAGATTTCCATACATGGCAACTACAGATGCAATTACATTTAATAGAAAAGGATCTATGGGATGTGGTGAAGTCTAATTCAACTCCACCCACTGGAGGAAATGAATTGGCAAAATGGAATGCAAAAGATCAGAGAGCATTGGGTACCATTGGTCTGGGCTTATCAAAAGCCTATCTACATCATGTGGATTTCACAAAATCTGCAAAAGAAATTTGGGAGTCTCTTAACAAATTGTTTGGTTCTGAAGCTGAAATGGCAAAGACTACATTGAAGCAACGCTTGTACGGGTTGAAAATGGAAGAGAACTCAAAAATGGCAGATCATATAAGTAAGTTTCATTCTTTGCTAAATCAACTAGCTGGAATTAAAGAACATGTAAAAGATGATGATGCTAAAGCTATTCTTCTTAATAGCATGCCTAAGAGTTACTCAAATATTGTATTTACTTTGAGTAAAATTACTATTAGTCTAGAAGGAGTGATTTCTACATTGTTAGAACAAAGTAATCATGAAGAACATGAAGAAGTACTATATGTAGGAAACAAACCGAGCTCCTCATCTAAGAAGGAAAAACATAAACCAAAGAAGGTTCCTTCACATGGAAAAATAAAATGCTTTTATTGTAATGAGATTGGGCATGTAATACTGAACTGTAAAAAGAGAGCTTAGGATCTTCTTGATGACAAGATAGATCAGAAAGCCCTTCTAGCTGAAGTAGAAACTGATTGGGAAGTCTACTCAACTGATGAAGAACTTTCATGTCCTAGTGATGAGGATTTCCTATGGTAGACTCTTTTCTTGTTGGAGGAAGGAGGCAATGGAGGAAGGAGGAAAATCAGTGTCCTCTCGTCATTCACCAACGATGGGGTCGCAGACAGATGTGGTGATATTTTATTTCAGTTATGTGGTGTGTTTATACACAAGGGGGTGAAACTAGTTTCATGTTTTGATTTTAATGTGTTCAGTTATGTGGTGTGTTTATACACAAGGGGGTGAAACTAGTTTCATGTTTTGATTTTAATGTGTTCACATAGACTAACAACAGTTCCTGAGTGTCTATTTGGTGTGGAAGAAGCAAACTGCATGACTCAGCTTACAGGGGAAAATCATCTACGTACGGTCCTCTGACTGTCGTACGGTCCTCTGACTACCATACTTCGGTGGAAGGTACTTCGGTGGAAGGTGATCAGTCGATGAAGATGTTCATACGACAAGGATGATCATTAGCAGCAAGATCCAGATAGCAAGATCCAGTAGCAATGAATACTCCGACAAGGTTGATGTTTCCAGGAGCTCTTACCCCATGTTCACACTAAGGGGGCGAATGTTAGGAATATCTATGTTGTAGTGTGAACATAGAATATTATGTAAGTGATTATATTATCTAGGATAATATAATATGTGTTGCAATAATTAATTACATTATTGTAAATGTAATTATGAGTGGGTGAGTAAATATTGTTATGAGTTGTTGAGTAAACAAATCATTAACAATATTAGTTTTGTGAGAAAACAAAATCTCACGTATAATAGCATGGAGTTGTTTTAGGAGTTATGTGTGGAGATATTTATGGAGATTATATCTCCTTAAATATAGGAACAACATCTCCTATTTAAATGGATGTAATACTTCCTATGTATTGAGCAAGAATAAAGAGTAAGATTTCGAATTTTCTTTATGCAATTATGATATTAACTTTTCATTCCTATACATCGATTTTGACCTAAAGGGACTTTAGTGACCAAGATAAATGTTGAGTTAAAGTTAGCATAGGTTTTCAATTTTAAGCAGTGTTAGGTTATACCTTCCCTTAAAGGAAAATGTGTACTGACCTCTTGAAATCTTGAGAAAGTTATGAGCAGAAAAGTTGATGTATCTCGTCCAAGTTATAATTTTGTTATAGTATCTTGATAGGTTTTGGAAACGTATTTTTTGAATGAATGTTGTTTCACCTAACTCATTCATGTATTCTCTAAGTTATAGTGATAAAGAAATTATAAATTTAAGTAAATTTATCATATGTCTTGTTGAATTTAAAGTTTGTTGTTACTTGTTTCATTAAGGAACTATGGCTTGCTTGGGTTGTAGAAAGTTTGAAAATTGATCTCTCATGGTGAAAACTTAGGTAAACCTTTAAACAATACCGAAATAAACTATATTTTATGGGTTTTCTAAAGAAAACATGGAACCGGATTTGAAATTTTCTAGAAAATGATACATGCTAAGGAAACTTGAAACTAAACTAGAATCAATCCTAACTCGATGGTTGGTTATATGCTTCACCCACAATTTACGAGTACTATCACTATGTGAACGTAAAAATGTTTGTCAAATCAAATCACTACCCCTTTATTATGCTTGGTATTATGTGAAAATTCATCTTTGACCCCTTAATGAATAATGGATATGTTAACAACAATTTGGAGATTCTTTTGAACCATTTTCTAATGGAACAAAGATCAATTACAGAAATGTTTGAATAAATTATTTAATGATGAGGAGAATAATAAATACAAATTGTTGAAGGTTACATCCAACTGAATACCCACCAACATGCATGCAAAACTGTGCATATAACTACATGGAGGAAAAACTGATCAATGCATAACTAACAATGGATTAATTTTTCTAACATTCCCTTCCCCCTTAATACATTTTTCATACAAACATACATTTCCTCATACTGGATGTCCCCCCCCCCCCCTTAATGAGAACACCACAAAGAGGGTCTTCACACAAGCATGTGCCTACATGGTCTCGATACACATGGTTTTTCTAAGGTTGACCATAAACCTAAAGGGACAGGAGCACATTCTGACTATTCACCTCGGTGGTTTTACAAGATTACCACGAACCAAGAGGATGATACCTCAGTGGTTTTACAGGTTTACCACGAACCAATAGGATTTTACCTTGGTGGTTTTACAAGTTTACCACGAACCTAGTGCGAGTACCATGTGAATGCTTTTCAATTTAGGAGGTCCCAAACAAGAAACTATGCAATATCTGCACTTCAATGAAAAAAAACAAAACAACAAACACAAAACTGAAATAAACAAACCAAAATTAAGGAATTGATCCTCAATACCTTATTCACCACAATATCTATCGGTGTCGTCATCGCTTGCAGCTTGCAAGAGGTCATTAGATTTCCTCCAACCTCCATTATGTTGCTACTTTGTTAGCAGATATAGCTTTGAGGCTCATTATGATTCAAACAATCTCCACCTATCTCCTGATCATTTGTATGCCAACTGTTGGATGATGCTATGCTAGTCATAGGTTGTTGGGAGGTCTTGTTTTCCTCCTCTTCATACTCTTGTGCCAAACAATGTAAGTATCCAATGCCCAGGTTCTTCAAAATAGTTATGAGTGAATTTCTTGAACAAATTTCTTCTCTTATTGTAAATGATATCTAAAGCACCAAATGTAAGAGCAAGTCATCTCACATAATCTTGAGATCTATATATGAATCCATGTATTCAAATCTTGCCACTATTTTTGAGCTGTTGGACCACACTAAGGCATATGGGGAAAGCCTTGCTACTGCTGTAGTATTCTTGATTTCTAAGCCTTGGTTGCTCGTGCGTATGAAATGGAGGCAGTCGATACACATGTTTTCACCTATTCTGGCTACCACTTCATTTTTAATGGCAACTTCGGTGGCTTTAAAACTCTGTTTGTTGAAGGAAAGCCTTTAAATAAATAGACTCTTATGATCTCATGTGCCAAAATGATGGTGAGAAGAGTATATTTTTAGGAAAGAGCGGTATTCGTGTTCACATTATAGTGTTTGGAACAATGGAGAGATCGTGAGTGTGGGTTGGATTTCTCACAAAAAATCTTTCACAGAGATATAAACCATATCCTATCCATACACAAATTCATTTTGATCTTGATCCACACAGACTTCTATGCAGGTTATAGAAAGCAAAGGAATATCTACACATGAAAGAGAAGACAGTATGGCTCCACACGGTGTTGAAACAACCTTCCCTCTAGCGCCATGATTCCTAGTCTGATACCAATGATGGAACAAAGATCAATTTCAAAAATGTTTGAATAAATTATTCAATGAGGAGGAGAAGAATAAATACAAATTTTTGATGGTTACAGCCAACTGAATACCCACCAACATGCATGAAAAACTGTGCATATACCTACATGGAGGAAAAACTGATCAAGGCATAACTGACAATGGATTAATGTTTCTAACAATTTCCATAAAAAATTAATTGTGAGCTATAAGGTAAAACCACACGTAAACTTGGAAATTTTTACTCTTCTCTTGTGTAGTTTTTTTGGCACTTTGGATGGCTTTCAAGTGTGGGCTCATGCACATAAAGTATACATAAGTTGATAACTTTTTAAAGATGAACAACATGTTCCCATGGCTCACCCATCAATAATTTCATTTAAATGTGGACCTTATGTTGTACACGCACTTATGTGTAACTTTTTTGAGAAGTTAGATGATGATGCAAATGAATCTTTTGGAAGTTACAATTTTCCCTTGATTAATGTTCTCCTACATGAGATACACTTGACTTTTAACCATGTTATGTTTGGTGAGGCATGTTTGTTGTGAGAAAAAAATATATAGTTCCCTTAAAGTGACCTTAATGTTGGACATTAACTTACGTGTGACCATGTAGTGGTTTTAGACAATAATGTTAATGAAATTTCCTTGGAAGTTAACATTTTCCTTAAATAATTTACTCTTAATGAGAGAAAAGCATAGTACAGGACTGAGTTTGAATTGGTTCGGCATGCTTGTGTGTCTAACAACCACATGATATGACACAATACCTTGTGAGGTCATATCCCTATCTCTTCTAGTGACTTTAAGGAGGAAGTTTTATCTTAAGAGAGGGGGGTGTAGTGCCCACACCTTTCTTGCATAGTTACATTTATAGACTCATTTCATTTACTACATTTTAAATATTGATTTAGCACTATTTAGATAATATTTGGTCACATTATGGATTATTTTGTGACACAGGTGTTGTTTAGGACACGTGGTACCAAACTAGCATTATGATCATTATCTTAGTTATTGCATTATATGGTTTTTGATACCAACAAGATGTGATACAACTAGTTGTATATGATATGTGATGGATGAATGATAATGTTGTTATATACTTTGATATCATTGGTTTAGAATGGAAAATTGGATGTTATTATGCTATAACTTAGATGGATCTTATATCTTGTTTTATTGTGGATGCATGTAGTTAAAATATAATCATCTCCTTTTGATATCGACTATTGTATAGTTAGAATGAATATCCATGATTTATTAGTTGTCGTTATGTTATTATTATTATCTAATTTATTGTATCAAGAAGGTATGTTTAATGTGTGAATTGAATTTTCTATTTGCCCATCACACATGAGAATGTGGGTTTCAGAGTTACACGTCAAGTTTTACAAGTAGATGACTGGTCTGAGTCCTTTAGCCATGCATGATTTTTGTGTAACCTTGTGTGTATGTGTTGTATTCATGTTTGGACACCATTGGTGATTCCTAATGTATCTATTTTAATTTTCATTCGTTTAAGTCTAGTGATAAGCTAGTTTACAGACTTAATGGTCTCCTACATGTATTAGTAGTGTTTTATATTAATTATTCTTATTGCTTTTGGTTTAGGACAACCTAATTATCATTTGGGTGGGCCTCACCACCTCTTCTTTTCAGCCACTTTACCCAATCTCGAATTTGGGCTAAATATGACATTTGTAAGGGTCTCTTTTCACATTGAGGGTTTCACTTACACTGAGATAGACCCCTTGGACCATACATATGGGTAGGGGGGTCTCTTTTCAAGGTAAAATGGGATTTTACCTCCCTCTTGACCCCTCTCATGTCACCATCTTATAAGTGTGGTTGATTTTTATGATTTCTCTAAAGTTGAATTGAGTTAACTTATTGACTTTTTAGTAAATTTGGGAGATTGCTTCCAAAATGTGTTTTCTTTTGTCTATTGGGATTTTGGAATCTTTTCATTGGACAATGAGATGGGTGACTCATATCACCCTCTCATTTGTGAGGATTGGGATTTTATTATTATTTTTATACCTCCTCATAGAGAGGGGTATGGAGTTTTGGCTTGTCATTTTTACCTTTGGAGTTGGAGAGAGCTTGGAGCTTTAAGTGGTTGGATTGTTTCATAGAGGGATAACTTATTTTGAGGTAGGCCTTCATTCCTCTCATTGTTTATTGCTTTTTTATAATGTGTAAAATAAAAATGGTTGTTTGGATATTGTATGCTTACATTTTATTTTGGGTGTCATTGTAAATATTTTTTCCTTGCATTTTCTCCATCCATCTTGTTTGAGGTGGATTTTTGAATTGTAGGGGAAGAGTGAGGAATAACCCCTCTTACACCACATGGCTTGATAGGAAATATATGATGTTCTATTATATTATTTCATCCCCTCATATGGTTTGATGTGGAAGATGACTGCTCATATGGTTTGAACCTCATCTTCCATCCTTGTGAAGCAAACCATCTCATGGTTGAAAATGGTTTGAAAATCCTTACAAGCAGGAGCCTTGGATTTTTGGAAATAGTGATAAGGCGAGATGTACGATGATGTATTCAAATTATTTTAGTGTTATTATCATTGGATCATAATATGGCTTATATTTGAATCCTTTCCGTTCTTCCCCATAAGGAAAATATTAAGTTCTCCTATTGTGATTTTTGTGTTCTTATAGTTTTTTTGTATTGGAAGTGTGTATGTGTTGTCACCCTATGTCTTCCCTTTCTTCTGCAATCTTGAGGTATGCATTCTCTCTCTCCCATGGGCTTTGAGGGAGGCTAGCATATCCTCCATTTGGTGGAGATTGCATGCCATGATGTCATTTGGTTGGGAGGAAACCGGGCCCTTTCTCCTATGCATTGAAGACTTTCATATGGATTGGAATTTTGGAAAATATGTTTAGAGCTTGAAGGAGAAAGTTAAGTATTTAGCCATTTTTTCCCCATTTCAGGGAGGCTTTTCATCTTTCATTTTAAAAGCATTGTGTTCTAATGGTTTTGTAATATCCTGTCATTTATATTCTCTCTTGATAAGAAGATTCGTAATCCTTGTTATAGATAAAGCCTTGTAATATACCATTCTCTTGAAAGATTGTTGCTTTTAGCCTCCTTTATGTTGGTCTAAGTTTTCTCTCCATTTTGGACATATACATAATCATTGTATTATCATTGAAGTTGGAATGCATTGCCTACTTGAAGCATTAAAATGCACCTATCTTTTTATGTATAAAGTTGGTTTTGTGAAAATAAATCTTGCAATTTGGCAACACTTTTTGCTAGTGAAAAATTACTTTCATGGTTGAGATTTATTATGGAAAGGAAAATAAAATGAACTATTTGTTTTGGACTATTTACTAGTGATTTCTAAGTCGAAGTATTTAACTATAATTAAAAGGAAGGGTGTTTTAAAATCTAAAATTTTGAAAGTGAGTGAACTAACTAAAACTTTATATTTCATCTTGATTTACATACATACATACATACATACATACATACATACATACATACATACATATATATGTTTGTAACACCCACATTTTCTCCACATAAAACCCCGAGAAACCCGAAAGCAAACAAGAAAAATTATGCAATAATTTTTTTTTGAAAGGTTCTAAGGCCTTAGCTTGGATTTTAATTAAATTCAGATAACAAAATTTTAAACTGATAATTGGTAGTCCGGGAAAAAATAATAACGAGCTACCATAAAATATTTCAATTTGAATTCCCGTATTAAGTTTCATTGCTTAATTCAAATATTAATCCATTTTACTTTTTGCTATTTAGCCCCAAGGGTCTTATTAATTCTATTTATTGAATGAACCCAAATTAAATTCAAAATTTTAATAGGTAAGATTAATAATCTCCTAGTCTAAAATAAATAAAATTAGCATGGTTTAATACTTAAAGAGTCAAGCGTACACAACCATGCTCCAACCCCTTAGGCCCCAACATTACACGCACATCTTTTAATTAATACATTCCCAATTATATACGCCATCACTTAAGTGATGTAGGGTGCATCCTACACCATTAGATCTAATCTTTCCTAGCCCTTAGATTAAGGTTGGACAAAAGTAACCCTAGAAATCATTTTGAAGCCTCTTATATTCATTTCCTTTATTCAAACCCTCGTTTTCTTTATTTGGTTTGAAGGTTAAGGAAGAAGGGCAGAGAAGATGAAGCCATGGAGGCCATTAAAGACATGGAAGCACTTCTTGATTAAACATTGAGCTTAAGACATGGATCTATTCATTTCCCTTTTGTGGGTATTGTCTTCTCTTTTGTATTTGTTTATTAAAAGTATTTTACTTACAGGTTCAAGGTGTATACTTTGTGTGTATACCCATTTCTGAAAAATCCCAAACCACACGTATTTATTTTACAAATGGAATTTGGGTTGTAACTTTCTTTTATATATATATATATATATATATATTATATATATATATGACACAGGCTGCATGTGTGCTAAAACCGACTATAGTGGATGCATAAAATATTGTGACCGTTGATTTTAATGGGGAGGTAGATTAAATCTTGTGAGGGGTCCAAAGGTATTGAGGGGAGGGGCGCCATCTGCACCACCACCCCTACCACATATTTTATAATATTAGTTGGGGGTGGGGTTGGCACCCCTCCCTCCAACCTTATAACAAAACAAAAAAAATGTAGTTGTAGCACAAACACTAACCACGCATCCATCCCCCATTTTGCACTAAAATTTCATCTCCTTTAATTATTTTAATATTCATTTTTCAATCAAGCCGTGTAATTATATATTTGGATTTTAAAACTAATATTAATTATAAAAAGGGATAAACTCTGTGTGTGTGTTTACAGTGTGTGGTGTGTGTGTGTGTGTGTGTGTGTGTGTGTTACATGCATATTTATTCTAGACATTTAAATAATGATTATATAAACTTGAAATTAATAAAGGATATTATTAATATAAAACTATTATATATTAATAATGTATATATTTATTTATTAAAATAAGCTCCTATAGAAATAGGGAATTCAATAATAATAAATGAATAGGTTTCTATGTATAGGTTTAAATCTGTGTACATAGGTACTAAATGAAAAGGCTTATAGTTGTAAAAGATAGTGTCTCATGCTTTAAAACCAACCAAATTACCAAACTCCAACTCATTTAGATAAAATTTAAGAAGGTATAATTGATTTTTATTTGTTCATTTACATAGTGCAAATTTCTAGTGTAACAAGGAAGGAATTATATTAATAAATCAAATTTGATCTAATCCTTTTATACATCTAATTAGATAAGGTAATAAAAACCACTCTTAATTGAGATTTATTTAAATATTCAAGTAAGCAAGGATTGTCAATAATGCAACTAATCAAATTTTATTTCCCCCCCAAGAGTTCTAGCCTATAGGTTTAATAGATTTGAAATGTTACTCCTAAACAAAACTTTTGGTTTATGAGAGCTTAATTTCTATTACAAGATCATTTCAAAGTTCACATTCCTATGAAGTAGTGTAAACCACAATAAACCATTTCCAAGAATGCATGAGATTACATTAAATAAACTATTGATACAATTTACAAGTAGTAGGATCATAATAGCATAAGATGCAACTCTACATGTCTTTCTCTAACAACAGAACTTTCTCCATTGACCTCACCATCTTCATCAATCCAAGCACACAGAAAAATGTGGGAGTAGGAAACACTCTCCACCCAACCAAATATCTAATTAGTGAGAGAAGTCTTCTTCCTTATTGGCCCCTAAGCCCCAACAAGGAAGTAATGAGGGTTATTTAGAAAACCATGGAAACTCAAAAATGGATTCCACATGTACATTAAATCAAGATAATCAATGAACTAACACAATACCAATTTTACCTCAATACATATAATATCAAAACACAAAGGCTTCGTATTAAATCCATGGAGGAGAAAGGAACGTGGGGATTCTACTTATGCCTCCCAAGGGCTTGGGAGTCCACCTATGAGCCTCAAAAAACTCCATCACAATACACACAACACTTTTATGCCTCCCTCCAAAAATATACACCACTCTTATACCTCTCCCAAGAAATCAACACACTCTTTTGCCTCCCTCAAGAAAAAAAAGATAAAAATCAATTCAGATTTATCAAAAAGGTGGATATCACAACCCAACTCCCTCCTAAAACACCCAAAAAATTCTCTTATGCCTCCCTCAATTTTTTACCCCCATTTCAATTTCTCCCACAATCTAAGAATCAAGTCTTTTTTCCCACAATCATAACCAATATAACAATCAACATCTACACATAGGAACACCACAAAATAACAAGGTAACAAAAAAAGAAAGGTGAAGATCTACCTCACAAATGAAGAGTATCAGTACACAACAAGCTCCAAGCCTTACAAAATCCTAAGCAACCACTATCCACTCGAAGCTCCATTCTAGTGAAATATCTTTAAAATTACAAGCATTCCCAAAAAAAGGAGCAAATAACCCCTGATACTTCCCAAAAACTCTAATAAATAGAAGAGAGGGAGAGGGAGATGATGCATGGCTCCATGTAGGATGTCAAATGATTTCTTCTCCATCCTACATTGGCCACATCAAACCCATACCCCAAGGCATAATAAATGGGTGGTTGAGAGGAATAAAAAACCTCTTACACACACCACTCTAACCCACACCCCTTAAGTTCAAAATTTAAACACATGTAAGAAAGTGCAATTAAATCTAGCCTTTTTTCTTCCAAAACACATAATGTGGTTTAATTTTTACCCCTAAACCCATAGGTAGTGTTGGTATAAGAAATTAAGAGGTGTGGGTCAAGTTTAACTTATCCCACAAGCCTCTAAAAATGGCCCTTAAGCCCAAATCCGAGTTTCCCAAGTACGGTGGAGTGTACAACACTCAGGAATTACATACACTCAACTAATAAACACAAGAACCAAATACCCGACCACTATAATAAATGAATACTTTTTGTCACATCCAAAAATATCTTAATAATATTATTAGTTCACGTAATAGAGACACACAAACCAATTAATGATAAAAATAAATTACATCACAAATTAAATCACATACACCTAAATTAAATAAAGGAAAGGAAAATAACTACACACAAATGTCTGATCACAATTGGAGGTTATTCCTCGATCAGAACCTCAAAACAAACAACCAATAGCACACCAAAATTTAAACTCACGAGTTGCCATGGTGACCCGTTGCCAATACCCCACATTCCTTCATTGTTGGTCTCCTATCCCCTGTAATTTTTTATGTTATAATTCCATGTAAAATAAAACCATAGCTTTATGGCCTCATGTCCATATTAGTGATGTCAAAATAATAAAGCGCTTATATCTACATATCAATTTCAACATCCAATATCATAACTACTATTGCTAAGACCAAGTAATTCAACAATTACTCTAACTTTTTAACATTTTGATTCTAGTAATACATCAATTTGTAACTAAGATCATAAACTAGATGAATCAACTAATTTAAGCAATATTTTTAACTTGGCCACAATTTCACCAATTCTTCAATATAAAGGAAATCACAAAATAACTTTGAACATCACAGTGAAATCAATACAAAGAAAATTTAAAATATCAATATATATGCAAACTGAGAACACATCATTGTATTTCATATAGAATTTCTATCAATAGTTCATGAATTGAGTGACGGTAATGTCTATCCTTCAATTCCCATACCATAATGAGTTAATTTTGTTCATCTATTAACATTTGCACGTACAATGTGCAATAATGTATATGTGTCTAGTCACATAGATAAATCAAATGTAGTAAAATAATATCAAAGAGTGATGACATCATAATTAATTTATAACAAGGAAACCATATGAGATCATTATCATATCCTTAAATTCCCATCAAGTCCACCATACAACCATACAGTCCAAAAATTAAACAAAACACAATAGTAATAATGATGTCATGCACTTCTTATTAGTATGCTAACTAGTATACAATAGCCAATTTTGATGATTATAATCAATTAGAAATTCATAATATGGTTCAAACATTGTGGAAGAGGAGTGGGCATTACAACCCCATCCCCTTAGATTTGAATTCCTCATGGAAGTAATAGAAAAAATAGGTAGGGAAACAATTCATAGGAATATAAGCCACATCCTCCGCAGGATTAATTTTCTTGCAATAAGAGTGTGTCTACAAAACCCAGGTTTGATACAATGGAATTCAACAAGGAGAAGGGAGATTGTTAAGGTATGAGTTCTAAAATTTCTTCAAGTAAAGTCGCAAGTATTTAATTCTAAAAAATAACTCTACGTGGTCAACCAAGCTACAACACAGAGCTTCTAAATTTTTTTTTACAAATGAGATCTCAAGAACAACCATAAAATTAAAAGAATAACAAGTGTTATTCTATGAGTTGTGGATGACCACATAGTCTCCCATGGATCTAAAATATTGCAATAACAAAATTCAAGGCTTCCCCTAGGTTGAGTTATACTTTAAAGTTCATTATTAAAATAAGGCTGGAAAAATCACCCATGACCATCAATTTGTATTAAAAAACACGTGTACTCAAAGGTCTCACAATTTTAAGATCACACAAGATAAGGTTTAACAACAATGGAGGACACTAAGTTAGCCAAACATTTACAATCAAGAAATTATTCATGGGAAGCACTTATATAACTCGAGAGGGTACAATTAAACTTCCATGGTAATATTAAGGAAAATCATGACCACAAGGTTTTTATATAACCAGATTTAGAAATTTCAAACATTTAGAAAAATATTTGCACTAGAAACTAACATATCAATACAAGAGGCACCACTAACTAAAACAAAAAGGGATTCATTTATCTTAAATCCTTCTCAAGCTCAAAGTAACCATAAAGAGAGCACATGCATAAATTGTAACACCAAAGAGCACTGAAGGTAACTAGGGAGAAGAAAAATTAACGAGAGGGGTCCAACTACAATCTAGAAGTGCATCGCACCAAAATTAGTAACAGATTATGAAAAAAACTTGTACTTTCCTTCCCAATGGCAAAAGGGGAAACAACAATAAGGTGTCACAAGAAATATGAAGAAAATAGAACTTCTCAAAGTTATGTCATATCCTTGACATATGTTTCTTTAAAAATTACAATAACCTAGGTCACCAAGGACTAAATCCACACACAAGGAGGTTTCTTTTCTTAAAAACAAGAGACAAGACCCAATCCTAAAGGCCACAACTCACACTCATCGAGCTACGAGGCAACAAGGGTAAGGTGGCCCCAAACCCCTACAAGGGAAAGCACATACATCTATGAACAAGGGAGTGCTACACAATAAGAACACATCACTAACAACAAGGTTTTTTCACAAATCCGGGTAAGCGAGAACTAAGGGTTCAATTTATACATTGCACTCAATACACATGTATCTTACTCATTTTATAAATCAACTATTAAGTCAAAATTTATATTTTTGCTTGCTAAGCACGTTCCTTACAAGTTTTCTTGATTAAAAATCTTCCTTTTATCATGATATCACATGTTTGCGTTATAAGGAGTAACACTAAGATGGCATGATATCTCGTCATTCTATATAGGTGGAAAAAGTATTTATTTTACTCCTAGGGAAGGTAGATGGAAAAAGTTTCCTTTCTACTCTTCTACATAGTTTTATTTCTCTATTCACCTACTAAGGTTATATGAAGAAACCATTTTCCTCTTCCTAATGTCCATTTTATTTGTTAAGTCTCAAAATCCAAGTCCCTCAATTAGAGTTTTATTATGCTCAATTTAATCATTTTATCAAATAGATGTTAATGAGAAGGAAGAGTCAACATATCACTTTATCACCTTTATGGAAATAAAAGAAAAATCAACATATCGCATTTTTAACTCTAAAGGAACAAGAGACATTTAACATAACAACTACATCATTAATTTTGTAAGAACTAGGAAACAATCCAACAACATGAGTCACACCAAGATTTCTTGGTTTTACCAAAGAAATTACAAATATCATTAAACACTCCTAGTGGGTCTCCACAAGTCTCAAAAGAAGTTACAAGGAAAGACCCATTAAAGAGGCATATTTAATTTTATGAATTTTAGAGGTTTAAAAATGTTTGTTGTTTAGGCTCAAACATTTTACTCACATAATAAGGAGAGGAAAGTTTCCAAATCAACACTCATATTTCCATAAGATACCACCAACAAAGCAACAAAATGACAAGGAAAATTTTACTCCAAGGACACCACATTCCCATTAGAAGGTATCAAATGCAATAGGACAACCAACTAATCTACCCAAACATGGAATTTATGACCAAGAGTTGTAGCTTTAAAAGGAGAATCACAATATAATCACCACTGAGATTAAAATATTAAGATCTACCAAACTAACATCTCTAAGAGTAAGGTCCAAAAGACCCAAAAGAATGCTTAAGTGTCTCTACGTGACCCAAATATTAATAGGTCATAAAATTGTATTCATAACAATCTAAAAGGTTAAGACAGGGGGTAGACTTATTTATAGGTCCTCAAGAGCAGAAACAAACACACTTAATTAAACACATTGCCCGAATGGGATTGAATCTAACCATAATCACCAAGATGCATATAATCCACAAGTCATTACTTTCTATAAAGAAACATGGAAACCATGATAAAACTTAGCATGCCATCATGGAACATCACTAAAAAACAAACATTTATCCACTTAAAATATACAGTCAACTAAGATTCAATCCAATTCTAACCAAACACATCTACTCTGACCAGAATAAAATATCTTACCAGGTTGTAAGAAAGTCACCACCACCTCTATCAAGCTGATGACTAGACCACACTACACAAAAAACTCTCTAAGATCCTAGACAGACTCAAGGTTCCGTCTTTCCAAAACCAAGGCATAACTTAAAGCACTTAAGCAGACATTCTAGGCACCAAGGGTCTACCCCCATATAATGAAATGTCACAATAAAAACAGCGTAGAACCAGCTCAACAACATGTAAGAATGAATCATGAAACATTTAGCTAAGTAGCTAAAAGATAATCGATCTCTGAGTCACCAATCAAAATAAAATCCAAGAATTATCAGAAATCAAAGAAAGTGGCTAAGTAGCTGCATTGAAATCTCTAAAAATCTCACAAAAATATAAATAACTAAAATATTCTCAGAGCTTCTCACTCAAATCATAAAATAAGATGCTGGTCCTTGATAAAATAACATAAGTTTATGAATGTAGAATATACAAAGTCAACATCACATTCACTTTGCAGCCCTCCATGACCGCCAATAGGGGTACTATACCTTGATTTCTATTCTAATAACGCATATGCAAATCTGGATCAAATGTAACACCAAGACCTAATATCCACTTACTCATACGGGGATTAAGTCATCAAAGCGGCAACCAAAACTAACTCATCTAACCATTGAAGGAAAAAGGGGAGCTTTAGATGACTAAACAACTTCTAATTTACTCTTCCTGACCCCTGAACACAACCACTAATGTCGAACCACAAGAATCACGCCATACAATTTATCATTCCAACAAGGAAGGGTTTCAAAGGGTTTATCGCATCATACAACCAAAGCCAAAGTTAGGACTCTTTAAACAACATCTTAGCAAGGGAAGTGAGTTTCAGATATACTAGAAGTTTGTAAGAATACCAATTTAATTTAACATTTTTCAGTTACCCGAGTTCGACAAAATGCCACTAGGCAAGTACAACAATTCAAAAAATATATATTTTATTATTATTTTAAGCCATGGAGTCCAATTTTG